>JADRCD010206924.1:54611-64857 GCA_019843815.1 Montemys delectorum
GCCTTCATGAGTGTGTGTGAGTGTGTGCGTCTGTCTATGCCTGTATGTGTATGTCTCTGTGTGTGCATATGTGTCTGTGTGTGCCTCTGTGTGTGTTTGGTTAGGGTTGGTTGTATATGGGTGGAGGGTTATTTACTGGAACACAGACAACATACTAGCAGCCGCATCACTGACAGAAATGATCAGCTGCAGTGTGGACTCAGGAGCCCCTCAGTCTAACCTGGGATGTTATGGGCCCGGTCTTGCTCAGCTATCCACACATGCAGGGCAAAGATCATGCCGTGTCCAGAAGAGGGTGTTTCTCTGCACCTCGCCCCCAGCCCCCATTCTCCAGCTCTTCCATTTTTAACTGCCCTCTCCCACATGTTCCATGAGACTTGCAGGGTATGATATAGATGTCCTACTTAGGGTGGGGAACTCAACAGTCACTGATTCTCAGCACTCAGGCCAGTTATAAGTGTCCACTCACCACGGCCCACTGTGAGAACAGGCTTCTCTGACCAAGGCTCAGAGTAGCACCAACCTATGGACATAAACACACATGTTCAGAAGGCAGCTTGGTAATATGTCCACTTAGAAAGGCAGCAGCAATAGCTTTTCTTCTAGATGGGTGTTTGCCAAAGCTGGAAGAAGGTGGAGCGTGGCTTGGGGGTCAGCAGAGCACATGCAACGTGAAGGTAGATGAGAAGAATACTAATGGTGTTTCCTTTCTCCACCATTAGTAATGGTGGAGATGGGGAGAGGGAAGTTAGGAACAAGATCTGGATTTGTCCTCTGACTTCCACACATATGCAGTGGGGTACACATGTGTGGACACACATATTCACACATGTGCACAGTTTGAACAAAGTACCCTGAATGGGTGGATAATGCCGTTCCTGAAACTGTAGGGGTTTTTTTTTTATTGATTTAAGTTTTATTGCATCATGATGAGAAAAGATACATAATTTAAACTTATCTGGATTTGTTAACATTTAAAAACATATTTTAAGTAAATTTTTGTACCCCAACTCCTCCCAGAGACTCCCCCTTCAATACCTACAATACCTTTCTTTTTTTTGTTTTGTCATATTCTTTAAAATTTATAAAATGTTGTAACAATAAAAATGAGTATTATAAGAGTTGTTTGATATAAAACAACAATCAATTGAACAGTCTTATGTAAATGCTTGTCTACAGCAATAGAAAAAATACATATGTTTTTCTCAATATAAATTTTAAATAACTCCAAACATATTAACTGTGTGTCCTAAAATAATACATCACTAGATTTTTAAATGAACATAAATAGATACAGTCTCTTTGTTTATTTGTTTGTTTGCTTTGTGTTTAGTACAGCTTAAAATCTTGGCTCCTACTGTGGTACAAGCCCAAAATAAGAACAATTTTTAGACATTGGAGTTCATTGTAATAAGGCTGTACTTCAATGTCCCTCTCATCACCAAAGGATTTTACCTTCATAGTAGCTAAGAGTTGACAGTTCTGCTACACCAAGGAATGAATTGTAGGCACAATTTTTGGATATAGATTTCCTGCTATGGTCAAAACTATTCGACTTGAGTGATTGTCTTCATTCTCAGGCCACAGAGAACAGGTTACATTCATTTAAGAAATAGTATGTGTATTAAGATAAGTCTATCCATGAAATCATTCAGCAACTGTTTCAATGAACAGTGGTTCTGCTTGGAGGGTGGCACAGACATTAGGTGAGGGTAAGAATCTGGTTCATTGCTGTGATGATTTGGAAAAACAGTCATCTCAGAGAAAGAGTGACTTACAAAGTCCTCTTCTTCAAAATTGATACGATAGTTAGAAATGTCAAGCAAAGCATTCAGTCTCACTCTTTGTGGTTCTCTTACAAGCCACCTCCCAAGTTATTTGTTTATGTTTCATTTGGCTGTATAAATACTTTTGATATATGTAAGCTGTTCTGAAAACCATACTATAGTGTAAAAACATCAAATAAACAATACTATTAATAGAGAGGCTGAGATAGGAGAAGCATGATTCAAGACCATTATGTGGTATACAGCAAGACACTGTCAGGTACAAACAAGCAGAAAGTGTACATGGATTGTACAATATTGGACCTATTTCTCCAATTACCAAATTACAGAGACCACTAGATAATAGCCAACAAATTTCTAATTCTTCATAATTTTGAATTTCAATCAATTAGGATATGATGGTAATATTAATTTTCATATTAAGAGATATTAAGACAAAGTAATTGTTACTTCCTGTTATTTTTGTTATTAGAGGTGGAATTAGGTTTGTGTGGATTTGTTGAAAGATTACTTTCTTACTTCTTCTAGGGTGTAGTTTAGCTCGTTATGTTGATGTTTTCTATCTATTATCCTTTGTAGGACTGGATTTGTGGAAAGATATTGTGTAAATTTGGTTTTGTTGTGGAATATCTTGTTTTTTCCATCTATGGTAATTGAGAGCTTTGCTGGGTATAGAATCCTGGGCTGGCATTTGTGTTTTTTTATGGTCTGTATGACATCTGCCCAGGATCTTCTAGCTTTCATAGTCACTGGCAAGAAGTCTAGTGTAATTCTGATAGGTCTGCCTTTATATGTTACTTGCCTTTTTTCCCTTACTGCTTTTAAAATTCTTTCTTTGTTTAGTGCATTTGGTGTTTTGATTATTATGTAACGGGAGGAATTTCTTTTCTGGTCTAGTCTATTTGGAGTTCTGTAGGCTTCTTGTATGTTCATGGGCATCTCTTTCTTTAGGTTAGGGAAGTTTTCTTCTATAATTTTGTTGAAGATATTTACTGGCCTATTACATTGAGAATCTTCACTCTCTTCCAAACCTATTATCCTTAGGTTTAGCCTTCTCATTACGTCCTGGATTTCCTGGATGTTTTGGGTTAGGAGCTTTTTGCTTTTTGCACTTTCTTTGACTGTTGTGTCAATGTTTTCTATGGTGTCTTCTGCCCGTGAGATTCTCTCTTCTATCTCTTGTATTCTGTTGGTGATGCTTGCATCTATGACTCCTGATCTCTTTCCTATGTTTTCTAACCCCAGAGTTGTCTCCCTTTGTGATTTCTTTATTGTTTCTATTTCCACTTTTAGATCCTGGATGGTTTTGTTCATTTCCTTCACCTGTTTGATTGTGTTTTCCTCTAGTTCTTTAAGGTATTTTTTGTGTTTCTTCTTTAAGGGCTTACCTGTGTTCTCCTGTATTTCTTTTTCTTTTTTTTTTTCTTTTTTTTTTTTGGTTTTGGTTTTGGTTTTTTCGAGACAGGGTTTCTCTGTGTAGCCTTGGCTGTCCTGGAACTCACTCAGAAATCCGCCTGCCTCTGCCTCCCAAGTGCTACCACTGCCCGGGTCTCCTGTATTTCTTTGAAGGAGTTATTTGTATCCTTCTTAAAGTCCCGTATCATCATCATGAGAAGTGACTTTAGATCTGAATCTTGCTTTTCCAGTGTGATGGTGTGTCCAGGACTTGCTATGTGGGAGAATTGGGTTCTGATGATGCCAAGTGACCTTGGTTTCTGTTGCTTATTTTCTTATGCTTGCCTCCTGCTATCTGGTTATCCCTAGTGCTACCTGCCCTTGCTAAATCTGACTGAGGCCTGTCCTTCCTGTGATTCTGGTTGTGTCAGAACTCCTCAGAGTCAAGCTATCTCTGTGATCCTGGACCTGTTAGAGTACCTGGGAGTGGAGCTTTCTCTGGGTGTTGTGGGACTGGTTGTCGAGTTTGTACCCAAGGCCTGCTTAGGGCACCGGCCCAGACAGACTGGAAGGAACCGGTGCCACTGGGCTGGTAGAGTTCCTGTGTGTCTGGGTCCTACTTGTTCTAGTTACTCCTGGTGTTGGGACAGATGTTGTGTCCTCCTCATCTCTGATCCTGTAATCCTGGACATGTTAGAGTGCCTAGGAATGGAGCTTCCTCTGGGTGTTGTGGGACTGGCTGCAGAGTTTGCACTCAAGGTCTGTTTAGGGCACTGGCCCAGACAGACTGTGTAGGTTTTTAAAGGAATATTGTAGAGCTAGGTGTGACAAACCTTTCTAAGTTGTTGACCAGGGAAACCCTAGACGCCCCCAAAACAATACAGGCTATTACTGTTGCTCTTGGTAATGCATCAGACCTAGAGAATAAGTAAGCCCCTATTGCTGAAGGTGCCATATAATATGGCTTTGGGACATAGAAACATTAAGTTGAAATTGAGCTAGAAGCTTCCTCCCTGCTGGATTGCTTTTATGGTGCTTGAAGGGACTATGGAGGCTGTTGGGGTAGAAGAATCAGTCATCTATTGTCTTATCCAGTTGTGAACCCTTTAAGGTACAATACTGACCTATCAAGCAAAATGCCCATGTATAAAAGTGGTGTGACAGCTATGGTGGTGTCCAACTGCTTTCTGATTAGATCTGTTTAACAGGAGAGAGTTCATACCTAGTGCTACAAACCTAGTCAAAAGCCCCATGGATGAAGAGGCCATAAGTGACCCTGAGTGGGGAACCTTCTATTGGTTCTTTGTTTGCTATCTGCTTTTTAGACAGGATCCCACTATGTAGTGTAGGCTGGCCTCTAATTCAAGCTCATCCTCCTGAGCCTCCTGAATGTTGCGATTCTGAGAGTTGCCACCTTCCCTGGTGTCTGGTACCAGTTAAAGCAGATAGAATAGCCGGTGTTTCCCTTGCTTTGTTGGCGAATAAACTTTCTTAGGCTCACGTAGAGAACAGAAGGCAGAGCGGGGAGCTGTGGTTTCTAAGTCCCGGTGATGTGTCATGGAAGCAGATTAGTGCAGTAGAGAATATGTGTCACACTTAAACAGTTTGTCCTTGAACAACATTTTTACCTTCTCTGAATTTCATAATTCCCCGGAGTGAAATTACCTGCCCTGTAGGGTTGTTCAGTAAGATAGTTTTAAAACTCTGCCTAGCACAGAAGTATTGAATACATGTACCATCTCAAGGATAAGTAGGGGAAAAAAGACAGCTGCGGAAAATGAGAACTTAGCATATGGAACACATACTGAAGTTGGGATCTGATTCCAATTAATGAGTAGAATATTGGTATTTTGAGCTTGTGGGTTGCTTGGCAACCCAAACTAACTCAATCGCACCGGCTACCATACTAGTTGTTGTCTTTAATCAAAGCAGTAATCAAATGTTCTTAAGAAGTGCGAGATTGTAGGCAATGGGTTCACCTTGAACTTGGAGTTGGTCCAGATGTTTTGGGGGCAAAAGATTGCCCAACTCCCCAGTGTATTTGTGTTGACGTACCCCAGAGGTTGGGCTCCTCCCTGCATCTGTGCACTAAGGGCACCCCCAAGGTGTTTCAACATCTCAAGTTAGGGGCGAATATCGTATTATATTCAGCTAACACTCATTGGATGAAAGGGTCAGCTGTCCAATAACATCTGTCTCTGGCCCCACCGCCCCTTACAGTTTCAGAGCCTACAGGAAGACCCAGTCAACGCTAAACAATACACCAAATGGTTTCACATGTGGCCGCTTCTGTTTCCAGACATAGACTGTTATGAAGCGAGCCGTCCATGTTGAGCTGTATTTGGCTTCCTGGCAAACCTGATTCAAAAATCTGCCTCCTGGCCCAAGTGAACCTGGTCATACAGGCGCTTAAGCTCCCATGCTGCAGGATGTAACTAAACATCAGTCCCTTTTATCTGAAGCCAGGGACCTCACCAAGCTGTGCCCAGCTTCCTCGGGGACTTCGCCAGGCTGGGCCCAATCCGCCGCCACCCCCCCCCCTTGCAGGGACTTTGCCAGTCTGTCCTAGCTCCCCCATGCTTGGCATGATGATTTACATTCGGCTTCCCTCAGACAGTGAGATGAGAAATGTATTATTGCTAAGCAGATAAGTACAACCCTGGGCTAATCTTCATCAGTGTGCCGCCAGGGTTTTGCAGCCTGCCCTTGAGACTCCTTTTATTATCTTACTACTTTATAATTCGCAGTCGTACAGATTTAAGAGAAAAACGGAATAATCTGGAAAAACTGGATGGCTGTGTTAGTTTGCTAGATTTTCGTCTTCTCCGTTTGTAGCTCGGTGCGCAAGATCAGTTACTGCTTAGAAAAGGAATCCACGGTGTCGCTTGGGCATTTCAGTGATTATTTACACACAGAAACGACGAGGCCCGAGGATCTGTGAGGCAGGCAGCTGGTGGATGAATCATGTTCGGTCATCAGTATGATGGTGGCGCATGGCAGAGGCCCTTTCCTGCCCATCACCTGCTCCCGTCAGTTCCCCCTCTTCTAATAAAGTGCATCTGTTGTGGTGACTGGATAAAAACACACGAAGCTGGGCGTGCAGTAATTCAATCAGGGCAAGTCAGCATTCTGCAGCGGTACCATGCCCAGGGTGGAGAGACGGCCTGGTAGCTGCTTAGTGCAACAGGAGGAGTGGGCCGGAAGCAGTTTCTCCTAGGATCCTCAGGATCACAATTCTAGAATGTAGAGGGCCCAGCATGCACTCCAGATCAAGCATTTAAAGGACCTCCTTTCTGAATCGCCATGAACTTTTTTTTTTTTAACATGGCCTTTCTCTTATTCACATCTTCTTAACGTTTCATTGAGGAGTATAAATTTTTAAGGAAGTTCAACTCAAAGTTCAGAGACCTACTAGCAGGTCTTTTCATATTGGTTTTTGAGGCTGCGTTGAGTACTCTGAAGAATTGATTGGCTAAAATGCCCCAGTTTAAAAAGTAAAACCGCAGGGGAGTGACATTTGCAGGCTGGTATTTGCAGTTCCTGCTCCTCCTTGCATTTCTGAGAACCGTTCTTTGCTGTGACCGCCCAGCAGTATAGAATTTTGCGTGTTGTTTTTCCAAAGGAGAAACTGAGCATGTTCACAATGCTGGTCTGCTTGAATCCTGTGTGTCACAGGCTGCCCACAATCAGATACCTGCCAGATGCTTGAAGGCTTTTAAAACAAGTAAAAATAACATTATAGCTCTAAGTTGTGTATCAGAGCCATTGGTCCGTCCCTTCCCTCCTGTCCCCTTTCCTTTCTCCTCTTCCTTCTCCTTTCTGATTCTCCCGTGGAGTCATCATGACTTGAGAAAAGGTTCATGACTGAAGGGTGCCAGCAGCAGCAGAATCTTCAGGTCTAGTTCTGTCAGTGATGGCCGGGTCCCTGCCACTCGTAAGACACATTCACTTCTGCATGTGGACTTTTATGCTTTCCTTAGGAGACACGGCTGTGGTACACGCTGCCTCAACAGGTGTACTAGGAGGCAGTTAACATAGCATCTACATCCCAGGTTCTTGCATGATGGTTATGACTCAGGCTAAGGGGAGTGTCACAGTGACACCATTAGTGCTGAGGATGAATGTGGTAAATGATGCATTGATCCAGGACCTTGTCATCATGCCCAGTTTTCTTCAGACCCAGGTCCCATGTTAGCATCCACCACATGGTTGGAAGAGTAGAGCATTTATGGAGAGAACAGAGTCAATAGTATTGTTGACCAGCTGGTAAATGTTTAAGTAATAAGAATTAATGTGTTCCTTTATATGGATGCAGTATTAACATGAACCACAAATAAACTCATGCTGTACTATTGTCTTAGTTAGGGTTTTACTGTGAACAGACACCATGACCAAGACAAGGCTTTTAAAGGACAATATTTTAATTGAGGCTGGCTTACAGGTTCAGAGGTTCAGTCAGTCCGTGGTCATCAGAGCAGGAGCAGGGCAGCATCCAGGCAGGCATGGTACAGGCAGAGCTGAGAGTTCTACATCTTCATCTGAAGGCTGCTAGTGGAAGACTAGCTTCCAGGCAGCTAGGAGTAGGGTCTTAAAGCCCATGCCCACAGTGACACACCTACTCCAACAGGGCCACACCTCCTACTAGTGCCACTCCCTGGGCCAAGCATATACAAACCATCACAACTATACACATTTTCTTACATTGTCTGAATCTAACTTATTAAACATTTTCACGGGCTATTATGTATTCTTAAAGATCTCCCTCCTGGTCATGTGTTTCCTATGTGTACTGATTTTATTGGGGGGAGATCCTTATAGTGTCACGTTTAAACCATCTTTCATGGAAGGCCATTTGGTCAGACCCAACACGTGGGCAGTGCCACTAAGGTCCTGCTCTGTGTAGCTTGGACACATTCATTCCTGGCTCCTCTGAGCCTCAGATGTGTTTAAAGCATGACCAGTGCAGCGTCAGACAGTATCTGTCAAGAGGGGAGGATTCAGGAAGGCCCATGGATTCATCATAATTACACAGAGAGCTTGTTCAAAATACACATCCCTGGGAATCACCTTGATTTAATGTATGTGGGGAAAGCCTGGGTATGGCTCTCCATTTTTAATCCTGTGTGTCAAGTGATTCTGACTCACGCTGTGCCATTGCTGTAGACTGACTGACCCAAGGAGTTAGTTATCCTGTGTTTCAGTTTTCTGTTTGTTGCTGACTAAAACCAACTTGGGGGAGGAAAAGGTTTATCGCCCCTTACAGACTACAAGTCCATCCTCGAGGGACGTCAGAGCAAGGAGCTCACAACGCAGGAACCTAGAGGCGAGAACTGTAGGAGAGGCCATGGAGGAATGTCTGTACTGACCTGCTCCCCTTGACTTCCTGAGTTTGCTCTCTCAAATACCTCAGGACTACCTGCCCAGGGCTGTCACCGCCCACGGTGGACGGGGCCCTTCTGCATCAAACATTAACCAAGAAAACGCCCCACCTACTTGCCTAGAACAGTCTGATGGAAGTGTTTCCTCAATTGAGGTTCCTTCTCAGGTGACTCTAGCTCGTCAAGTTGATAAAAACGAACCTGCACACGCCGAAAAATCAATAGCTAGCCCATTTCTAGTAAACATGCTTTTATTAAACATTTAATTAATATTTGTGCTTAAAACATCCCAGTTTCCAAACAATGGGAAGACGATTTGCATAATTGATGCTGCGGATTCATTAACTAAAGTACCATTCCATTCTTTTCGCTTCATTAGATCCTCTGTCCCTTTTTTTTTTTTCTTTCACACAGGAAATAGCAAGATCTCGGTGGACTTCGTCGGAATCAGGAGCCCAGATGAGCTTAAAGAAACTGGGGCCGAACCCTTAGCTTTTCGGCTCCACAGCCACTAAACGCCACTCTAAGCCAGCTCCCGTGTCTCCCGGCCTGCGGAACGCACCGTTCTGGGATGGGAAAGCGAAGGACTCAGTCACTGGCCTCGGGGTCATCTAAGGAGCACTGACAGGGAAGCAGGTAGTGCAGCCATGGAGAAGAACTCAAGTTTCTGGAAAAGCCTGGTGACTGACCACCCACTCTGCACCACCTGGAAGCCAGAGGCCGAAGGGGCCATTTACCACCTCGCCAGTATCTTGTTTGTAGTAGGTTTTATGGGTGGCAGTGGCTTCTTTGGGCTCCTTTACGTCTTCAGCTTGCTGGGGCTGGGTTTCCTCTGTTCTGCGGTCTGGGCGTGGGTGGACGTCTGCGCTGCAGACATATTTTCCTGGAATTTTGTGCTGTTTGTCATCTGCTTCATGCAGTTCGTTCACATCGCGTATCAAGTTCACAGCATAACCTTCGCCCGAGAATTCCACGTGCTGTACAGCTCTCTCTTCAAGCCCCTCGGGATCCCTTTGCCGGTTTTTAGAACAATTGCCCTGAGCTCTGAAGTGGTTACTTTGGAAAAGGAGCACTGTTACGCCATGCAGGGGAAAACCTCCATCGACAGACTCTCTGTGCTCGTCTCAGGAAGGTTCGTACCCTCTGTGCCACGGGTCTCACCTCTAGAGTGGTTCCCTGTGTTTCTTTGTATTCTGTGCTGGTGCAGCACAGTCCTGGGTGGCATTTCGCACCCTGCAGCTCAGGGAAGTCTTTGAGACATGACGTAGGTGTGGGCATTTAGAGGACATGCTATTATTTACTTGAATCAGGAAATAGTCTCGAGTCTTACTCTTTCATCTTACAAATACAATTCACAAGTCTTAGAAGCAAAGCATAAATTTAGTTCTGTGGATGCTGTAGTTGTAGCTAGTCACTGAAAGGCAGGGAGACTGAGGCAGCTTGAGCTGGTAGAGCCTTCATCCAAACACCAAGTATTTTAGATGGACTCTTCTGGCATTCTTCTCCATAATGGGGAATCTTTAATTTCATATTATCAAATGTATTCGGTGAATCCTAGCATTTGCCCACTTGTGAGAGGTGAGAGTAAAGACTTCA
Organism: Montemys delectorum; assembly: GCA_019843815.1. Lineage (NCBI taxonomy): Eukaryota > Metazoa > Chordata > Mammalia > Rodentia > Muridae > Montemys > Montemys delectorum. Next base: position 64,768 of record JADRCD010206924.1, read on the forward strand.
GGAATACACACACACACACACACACACACCACCACCACCACCACCATATGTGTGTGTGTGTGTGTGTGTATATATATATATATATATATA
>JADRCD010206925.1:5560-16276 GCA_019843815.1 Montemys delectorum
CTGCCCAGCACAATGTTCCAACATATCCTAATTTAATTCCAAGCTGTCCTTAGCTTGGAATTTCTCTCAAGGAATCTATCTTATCAGACAGGATGTCCTCAGAGTTAGCAACAGAGATCAAGCACATTTCTTAGGGCAGTCCCACAGAAGACAGAACTATTTTATATACTTATATAATAGAGAGTAATCAAAGGGCTTCCCTCACTCAAGGGTATTAGCAAGAACTGTTAGATTGGAACTTCCTGATGCTTGCCTCCAGCAAGACCCAGAGAATTAGCAGAAACTGTTAGATTGCAACTTCCTGGTGCTTGCCTTCAGCAGACCCAGAGAATTAGTATAGAAATACCAAAATAGCCCCAGCAGGGAGGGCATTACTGCTCTTCCTCCTGCTTCACACCTGGATACCTGATCTTACTGAACTTGATGTGGTCACTTGCCTATGTGACTTCAGTCTTGCTCTCTGATCCTATTCACCTTGCTGTAACCCTCGCCTGCCTACGTGACCCTTGTCATCTGCCCTACTTTCTGTATACCATATAAGCCCCCTTTTCACTTTGTGCAGGGGAATGCTCTCTGACTAAAACTAGAACTTAGACGGACTATGACTTAGATTCATGCAGGCCGCAATCCCCCCAGGCCCAGAACGCTTGGCCCTGGAGGGTGCAGCACCAGTCCAGAGGAGATAGCTACTGCTTTAGACCCAGTGTGTTTCAGGTGGCCTCAGATGTACCTTAACTGCTGAGCTGCTAGATTTATCATTTCTCTTTTGCAATGACTGTAAAAGTCTGATGCCATTTTTAAGAAATACATTCAGATTCAGTACACTCCTGTTTGGCTCTGTTTGTCATTCTTCGCCTACGCCTCATCAACCTGACTAGGACCCCGTTTCTCCCACGGGCTGAGGGAGGCCCAGCTCGGCCGGCCTGCGGCAGATGGTATTTGCTTGGAAATCAACTTCTCTTTATAGCATAGAATGCCTTAAAGTTTAAAATAATAGCTATTTAAGAGTTTAATGTAGGTTCAGCTTGCATATCACAGATATGGACAGCATAGAAAGGCATCCATAAAGGTGCAATAGTGCCACTTATATATTGATGATTACCAACATATGACTAGCTGGACTTAAGGCAGGCTCAACCAGAAGGAAATCATGCCTGCTACTAGAAATTCAGACAACTATCCTTGGATAGTGAGATGAGGAAACTTTCATAAAGCAGTATAATTCTTAACTGCATTCTTGATGATACCTGAAGAAAAGTGTAGCATTCACCCCTCATTAAGAAGGTTCTTTTTTTGTAGCAACTAGACAATTACATAAAACTACAACTGGTCAAAATGCTGTAATCAACTAACTGTTGGATACCTAGTTCCTACTTGACAAATCTAAAATAGAACTCCTTTACTTAAGGTTCATGGAAATCTTAGAAGAGGAAGTACTCAGTTGTAAGACACAAAGGACCAGGAAGAAAATTTCAAGACAATAGATATGATAAGGATGTTATATTTGTGAAATCTGCTTAAGTAAGGAATGAAAAATTACAATTGATATGTCAGTGTGGATGGAGGAAATCTTAATGAACATCATCCCTAGAAGAGTGGTAATAATCAATTACCAGAAGAGAGCTATAGGTAATAATCAATTACCAAAAGAGAGAATTAATCTCTCTCAGGGAGGAGCTCCCTAGTTGTTTATATAATACAAAGTGGTCAGATCTGAATACACATACATAAAAGCAGCATTAAATGAATCAGCATGCTATGTTTCTGTATTTGTTCATATATATGTCTATGTGTGTATTTCTGTACATGCATGTGTGTAACAATAATATTTAAAGAAAAAAAAGCCATGAATTTCAGAGGGAGTTAGGGTATATAGAAGAGAAGGACTGAGAAGGAAATTGATATTTTGTTGTATTAATAGATAAAACTTTATTGTTACGTGAAATGGGAGACTAAGATAGGATATAGCAGATGAATAAGAATCTGTAGCTGGATATTTAGAAGCAACAAATAGACCACTCTAAAATAAATAAAGTGTTTCAGTAAAGTACGAAAATTGAGTAACTAATGCAGACATATTTAACCATTTAGAACTAGACTTCTTTTTTGTATAAAAACTATCAACTAGAATAATTTTCAGTACACATAAATCTCCAACATCAATCTAATATTTGAAACAGAATTGGTATTTTTTACCTAAAACTAAACAAGTCTTAAAAATTAAGTTTCTACATGAGAGTTTCATTTTGTTGAATTCATGAAGTTTGTCTGATCTGTTGCCATATATTAATATATTTTTCTATTCATCCCTTGAAGTCTAATACCAATATCCTATTAAATGTATAAATATATGATATGAAATCATTAATGAAATATTTAATAATTTTAGGACTGTATTTTGTAACTAGAGGGGCATGTAGACTTAATGTCTTCTCATTTAAGAAGAAATAAAAGCTGTTTCCTCAGTTCTTGTGGCTAGTCCAATAATTTAAATCCTCTTGGAAGAAAACTTTTTTCCACATGAACAAATAACAGTAAAGATCTGAATCATTAGATGGCAGTAACAAGAATTGATAAAAATTAAGTGTTTTTTTTAATATTTTGAATAAATTTTATTAAGAAGAAAAAATTTCTGGGAATGAAGCAAAGGTTTTCTTCAGCAATGTGGAATTACCTACATCCTCTGAGGCAGAATAAGCAACAGTAGTGGCCTGGCCGATATTATTTTGGGAGTCTTTTAGTCTCCCTTGACCAACAGCTCTGCATGAGCTTTCACATGTGTGGAGCTGGAGGGTTTGTTATACCATATATGACTCTTGAGGGAAAAATTGTCAGCCCAAGTGGTATAACTTCTTTATCTAATATATACATATATATGTATATGTATATCTATATTACCTTATATGTAACTTTATGTACTTATTTGTGACTTATGAATTAAACCTAATTTCAGTTAAATATTAAATAATACCATTCTTTAAGGCTTTTCAAACATACTTGGAAAATTTGTAGTGGATCTCATCTGATATGAAAGCCTCCTCCTTGATATTTGGCTTTTATTAGAGCAGACAGTGTTATGTTAGTTGGCAGTGGACAAATGCAGTCAATAATCCTGCTCAACTGTGATATCTATTTACCACAACAATGGCCAGGATGCAAGATGCCTCTAAAGGCACAATATTGTCATTCATATCTTGGCAGCAACCAAAAACTATCTAATTTGAGTTAAGGACTGCACAACAGGAGGTCAATCATGCCTGGTACTGGAAACCTATCCAAATCCCCAGGGCTAGTGAGGCTGTAGATTTTAGAGGAGAATTACATATTGCCACTTTATAAATCAGCATAATTGCTAGCTAACTTTATTGCACTCATACCCTCAGAAAAGCATAGCACTCATCAAAGTCCCTCTGATGAAAAAAGATACTTTTTACATCAGAGAGACCAGTATATAAAACCATAAATGGCCAAAATATAAGAGAACAATTGACCATGAAGTACTCAGCCCACTAAATACATCTACAAGAAAATTCCTAGACCTAAGGCTAAAGGAAAATTGTAAAGAGGCTAGAGGAAAGAATGTTTGAGACAATGAATCAAGAAGTCTTCTGTGAGATTATGGTTTACTTGAATTAATAGGGAAGCAACATCATAGATACCTCAACAATATGGCTGCATGCACAATTCCCTGACAATGTCGACACTGCCAATAGGCTTGAGGAAGGGGAAATCAAAAGAGTAACTATGCACTTCTAGACCAAAAAAATAAGGTAACTAGAGACTGCAGAATGAGGACGAATTAGTCTTCCTAAGGGATGAGCCTCACCTAATTGGTTATATAATGCCAAGTATTCAATCCTGAGACTATATGAATATAAGCAAGTCTAAAGGAACTCAGAAGGTTGGGTTTATATATGTATGAATTTAGATGTGTGTATAATGATAATAATTGCAAAAACAGAGGCCAGGAATATGAAAGTCAGAAGGGGGCAAGGTAGAGATGACAGAATGGACAGAGAAGGATTCAGAAAGAGGAAAGGAAGTAGGGGTGCTGTGCTATTTTAATAAATCTTGGAGAAAAAGTAATAGCATTCAACTTTGAAACATGTAATATACTTGTTATCTGCAGAAAATAATATGTGAACAGATTTTCAGTGGGAGGAAACAACCTGGAGTATCAGAGTGCCAGAAGACACCTAATAGTTATAGACAGTGAATTTGATATTAGATATAATTTGAAAGCTTTTAAAAATTGAAGAAACAAATGCACGTGATTTAAATTTTTTTCACATTTGTTTTGAAGCAAATAAAAAGTTTAAGATCAGTTCTATGAGTTTGTCTAATGCAAGTGACATAGATCAAAGTTCTCTTCTACATAAAACTGTTGATTTGCATATATCATTAACCTACATAAAAATAGCCATGAGAAAAGAGGAAAAGCTCACATTATCTATTTTATTTTAGCATACCTTATAATGATGATTTTAAACTTGCAAACAGTGATTTTTGTAGGAAAGAATTATAAGTAGTCCATTAGCTTTAAAATATTTGCATCATTTTATAATGTTTACTCTTAAGCATCTTAAGATATGAGTAATAGGAATTTTGAATATATTAGTCATATAATTACACATAATTTAAAATTTTTATCACTATGTAGAACAAAGTTCTTACAAAAATTCAGAATATTTTTCTCCCCCTCCCACCTAGATTCCCCCTTCCCTTTGCCTCTTATGTTTATTTTGATCCCCCTTTAAGTGGGTTTGAAGCATCCACACTTTGGCCTTCCTTCTTGTTAAGTGTCATATTATCTTTGAGTTGTATCATAGGTATTCTGAGGTTTTGGGCTAATATCCACTTAGCAGTGAGTATATACTATGTATGCCATTTTGGGTATGGGTTACTTCACTCAGAAAATTTTCTGGTTCTATCTATTTGACTAAAAAGTTCATGAAGTCATCATTTTTAATAACTGAGTAGTATTCCATTGTGTAAATATACCACATTTTTTGTATCCATTCTTCCATGGAGGGACATCTGGGTTGTTTCCAGCTTCTGGCTACAATAAGGCTGCTGTGAACACAGTGGACCAGTTATCTTTGTTTTCTGTTGGAACATCTTTTGAGTATATGCCCAGAAATTGTATAGCTGGGTCTTCAGGTGGATCTTTTCCCAATTTTCTGAGGAACCACCTGATTGATTTTCAAAGTGATTGGACCAGCTAGGAAAAAGGCAGGGAGGGGACAGTAGGACCAGGTAACGGAAAAGACAGGAGAGAAGTCCAGAAGGCCAATAGAATGAATAGAAATAAGTAGCAGTTAGGGGTTGGGGAATTGGAGGAACCACTAGAATGTCCCAGGCTCCATGGATGCTAGAAGCTCTGAGGAATCAATAGGGATGACATTAGCAGACATGTCCATCAGTGGGGAGATAGAATCTGAAGAGACCACATCCTGTAATTAGGCATGGCCACAAGTTGAGGGATGGGACCCCCATCTCAAAAATTTTAACTCAGAATTGATGCTGTCTAAAGGAAGTGCAGGGACAAAAAGTAGAGCAGAGACTGAAGGAAAGGCCATCAAGAGATTGCTCCACCTTGAGATCCATTCCATCTGCAGACACCAAACCCTGACGTTATTGCTGATGCCAAGATGTGCTTGCAGACAGGAGCCCAGTAGGGCTGTCCTCTGAGAGACTCTGCCAGCATCTGAGTAGGACAGATGCAGACACACAGCCACTCATTGGACTTAGCCCAGGGACCCCACTGAAAGAGTTAGGGAAAGATCTGAAGGAGTTCAAGGGGATTGTAATCCCATAGGAAGAATAACAGTATCAACTAACTGGACTTCTCAGACCACCTAGGGACTAAATCACCAACCGAAGAGTAAACATGAGCTGATCCATGGCCCCTGCTACCAATGTAGCAGAGGACTGCCTTATCTGCAAACAATGGGAGGGGAGACACTTGGTCCTGTGGAGGCTTGTTGCTCCAGATAATGGGGATGCTAGAGGGGTGAGGTGAGGGTGGGCAGGTAGAGGTGGGAGCACCCTCTTAGAGGCAAAAGGGAGTGGGAGAAGGGCTTCCTGGAGGGGAAACCTGGAAGGGGACCAAAATTTGAAGTATAAATAAATAAATAGATAAATAAGTAAATAAATAAATTCTAAAAAGAATAGAAAGTATACTAACTTGATGAATAATAAAATGTTTAAATTTCAGTATATTCCTTTATGAATCATCCCTGGGTATTAAAGTTGGTAAATACTAATGAGTTCTTACTATGCGTGAAGATATCTTTAGTTGTTTAGATATCTTAGTTGTTTTTAGGTAGTTCTTCATTTTTAATAGTAACAACCAGAAATATGACATACATCTGTAGGCTTTGATTTTTCAAAACCTAATGTTAGTTAGCATTCTCCCAACTCTCTTCTAGCTCACAGACCTGTGGTAGGGGTGAGAAGAAGTCTAATTGGAGAAGAGGATGATCATCCTGAGTAGAAGGAAATCCCTGTGGTGATTCCACTCTTTGTTGTCAGAATTCAAGTATTCCAGTTCAATGCAAACACCAAACACAAATCAGTAGCAGCAGCACCATCCAGTAGAAACAGCAAGGCACTGACTAATAGGCATGGAGTCAGCAGATGTAGCCAGAATCAGCCAGACCGCAACAAGAAACTCGCTCCCACATTTCTCTCTACAAAGTGAAGACAAAGACCAGTGAAGACCAGTGAATGGGGTAGCAATGCAAGAACATCCTCTCTCTGTTTGTGGGGTCCCATTATATTCTTTCTAAAGATAGTATGTCCTCTCAAGTGTCTGTTTTTAGGAAAACATCACATGCCTTCTCACAAGACATCTTCCAGAAAAACATCACATGACACAACCGAGTTGATAAGAAACCAGAAATTTCCTCTTCAGACATGTAACACTAGCTAAATGTCTCCATTGTTTAAATTTTCTATTAGTAATTGTGTGAAAGATATGATACTCTGGCATGTTCAGTTTTACCATCACAAGAATCATTGTGAAGGAAGAAAACTTCTTAGAAATACCATCTTGTCAAATACCAGAAAAGCTTTCCAGGGTCTTTTTGTTGTTGAGGATTTAACCAGGATGATTTCCAGAGCTTTTGTGATTTCTGCTTTCCTTCTCAGAAGAAGTGAAGTATAAGATGGTTATTGATCATTTTTCATGGTCATTTTTCAGACATCACCATCGGGCAGGTGGTTCCTACTTACGTTCATTGCAACATAGAATCCAGGTATATGATGGAGTCAGGGTGAGAATGTGGAAGTTGAGATTTGGTCATAAAAATCATTGACACTACATTTATCTATTGACAAATTCTTGGGGAAAATCCAATAACTATATTTCCTTTTGCATGGGTCCATATGGTGAGAAGCTGAGGAATCATGCTAACATCCAGTTTAGTTTATTATATCTGGAATGAACACAACATACAGACAGATCTTTCAACCACTTGCAATTTTTCAAATGATTGAAACGACATCCAAAGTCTTGACTGTAACCTTGTAAGTTATTTAGGGCAGGGCTATGCACCTGGGCCAAGCCAGTATTCTTCAACCATTAAAATTGCCTGAGTTAATGTTGCCTGTTTTAAGCTACAGAGCTCTGGATGATTTATTGTTGTGTTATATAATTCAGCTTCTAATCATCATGACAAGTCAATATTAAAAAATATAATACAAACTGAATATTGTCATACTTCTCTCTTGTTCTGTAAACAATTTGGTAAGTAAAGTATTACTTTGTAGTTAACTACAAAATATGCTACATGGTAAGTAATTTTTTTAATGAGATATAAGTTTCCCCTAATTCTTTATTTTCTTTCAGAAATATACTTGAGAGTTTCCTACCAGAGGAAGTAACATATATCATTACAAATAGCATTCACTATAGTCTACTTTAAGCAATAACAATTTTAATTATTTACATATAATAAAATGCTACAAGGTCATGTGTTATGTGGTAAATTATTCTTATGGAGATGAAAACCTGAACACTCATCAGTTAACATATATTTTAGCAGAAACTCAGGATCCAGAGGAATGCAGTTTTGTCAACTTTCACCCAAATCATTGGTATTCTTAAATGTTAGAAATTGCTATCTCCCACATTATAATTTCAACATGGTGCCTATCCATGTCGCTATTTAAGTTGAAAAATCCAAGTAGTTGATGTCAGTTCTAGAAATAAATGTCACATGATAGTATCCAACCATAAATTATTTAATAGAAAGCAATGCAATTTTATCCTGCTTGCAAATTCATAAATTAGCTAGCCAGAGAAAGAGAAGCTATATATTGCTTTGAATACCTTCTGTGTGCTGTCATGGTAGTAGTCACTGTATGGAATACATATCTTTAGTACATTAACACAGTACAAATGACCTCTTATACAAGGGGAAAAACATTTACACCTCTTGTTTTAATTGTCTGCACCACTGATACACACAGACAACATAGTAAGAAACAGATGTTAGCTGTCACACCAATAGAGTATACCACAGGTAAACAACTTCACAGATAGAAAATTATATTTGGACCTGCTTATGACCTGTCCCTTGAAACAGAGATAAGAGTGTTGCATTTGTTGTGGGCTGTAGTCATATGTCTCAATAATTAAACAAAAGAATTTCTTATATCTATCACACAGGGATGTAAACAAATATTGTTTCTAAAAGGGAAAAATATTTTATTGTACTATAATATCCTCAAAAGCCTGAAGTGGGCTATGAATGATTTTGTTGAGACTCCTCAGAGTCTGCAGAAATTTGAGAAATCTGTAGGAAGTCTGTAGATGTTCTGCAACATTTGAGAAAGCTCAGAGAGGGAATATAAGATATTGCCAGTTTTGATACTGAGTTTCTGACTTTTCTTCAAAGTTAGGAAATGTTCTAAACACAGCAAGTTAAATGCTAGAGGGATTCAAAATCACCAGTGAAGCTGAACGCCAAAACTGGCTCTACAAACAGAAATTAACTTTCATTTATCTAGTCTACTAGTTTCTGCTGAGTCCAATATGAGGATATTAAAAACACAGTAATAGTAGACCCATAATCATGTACATTAAAATAATGAGACCATCATTCATACTAGCAGTATTACCAATGCTCACATGTGCATTATTTAACTTTGAGAATATTTTTCTCATGACTCTATTTTGAAGATGATACGTTCTTGAAGCATTCTAAGAAGGATTCACTTTTAGCTTTATAGGCTAGAACTGGATCAGCTGCCTTGTTCTCAAACTGCCAGTAGGTTATTAAGGCATTGTTAAAATAGAAATGTTATTAATCAATTAAGGTAAATTTAGAAATGAGCACTAGAGGGCGCAATAAGAATGGGTTCAGAACCAAGTTTGGTGGAGCCAGTAATATCTTCCAATGGTAAACTTGATTGACATGTTAAGAAGAACTTCACAGTTGAGGGATCAATGAAAGTGTTCTTGGTAGAAAATGTATCTGCCCAAAATTGCGAGCAGTTATTGAGATATACAAGCAAAGAAAATTGTATTAATGGATCACTAATTTCAATAGCCTAGTTACCAGTAATAAAAGCAAAATGGCCAGATGGAACTTAATTACCAAATATAAATAATAATAATAATAATAATTAGAAAATTTGGGTAGAATTATATATCTATACTGTAGTATAGAACAACTTCAAAGTAGTTGATTCATTCACTTTCTATAACACGGAAAAACATTTTATTCAAAAATTATAATATCTTTCTTAACATATATTTGTTTATTATATGAGAATTAGATTTTATTCCTTCAACTAGGAACATTGTTTTTCTCACTATATGTTATATTAAGAGACAGTGAATTTTGTATGAATTCAATGATATATTAAGAGGATTACACATACTAAACATCATGGGACAAACTTTTTAAAAAGAGTAAAAACTTAGCAGTTCTGGAAGATGTCTGATGACTGTTATCTACAAGCATCCATTTTTTTTAGTGTTTACATGTTTTATTATTATTATTATTATTATTATTATTATTATTATTATTATTATTAGCTATTTCCTTTATTTACATGTCATATGATTTCTCCTTTCCCAGTTTACCCTCAAAAAAAAAAGAAACACACACAAAAAAAAACAAAAACAAAAACAAAAAACAAGAACAAATCCTTGTTGCCTTCCCCTCCCCCTACTAGCCACCCTACTCTTTCCCACTTATTGGCCCTTGAATTGCCTACACTGGGGCATAGAACCTTCACAGAGCCAAGGACCTCTCCTCCCATTGATGCTCGACTTTGCAATCCTCTACTAAACACATGCTGCCAGAACAATCAGTCCCACCATGTATAGCTCTTGGTTGATGGTTGAGTTCCTGGGAGCTCTGAGGGTACTAGTTAGTTCATATTGTTGTTTGTCCTAAGGGGCTGCAAACCCATTGGGTCCTTGGGTCCTTTATCTAGCTCCATCATTGGGGACCCTGTATTCAGTTCAATGGATGACTGTGAGCCTCTACTTCTGTATTAGTCGGGTACTGTCAAAGCCTCTCAGGGGACAGCTATATCAGACTGGTTTGTCCTTCCTTCAGTCTCTGCTCCATATTTAGTCTCTGCAACTCCTTCCATGGGTATTTTGTTCCCCCTTTTAAGAAGAAATGAAATGTCCACATTTTGGTCTTCCTTCTTGAGTTTCTTGTGGTTTGGGGCTTCTTCTTCCTGTATTCCGAA
>JADRCD010206926.1:11498-34787 GCA_019843815.1 Montemys delectorum
ACTTCCTTATGTCATGCCAACGTCCTGCGCAATTGCTCTACCTATTAAGTACTTCCTTATGTCATGCCAACGTCCTGCGCAATTGCTCTACCTATTAAGTAGCAGGTGGATCCTAAAATCTAATATGAAAGCTCATGTTAATAAAAGGGCAAATTAAATAATAAAACTTACCAAAAATTCAGTAAAGAAAACAAAGAACACTAGAATAATTTTTAATATAGTTTATTATGTTCTGTATGGCTATCCTTTAAAAGTGAAACTATAGCTGGGCAGTGGTGGCGCATGCCTTTAATCCCAGCACTTGGGAAGCAGAGGCAGGCAGATTTCTGAGTTCGAGGACAGCCTGGTCTATAGAGTGAGTTCCAGGACAGTGAGGACTACAACAGAAAAATTCTGTCTCGAAAAACAAAACAAACAAACAAAAAAACAGCAAAAAAAAATGAGACTATAAACAGCAGAGTATTGTGATTATTATTTCATAAGGGAAATATTTGAATGGTTCTATGCATAGTCTGATTTTTTTCTTTATACTACCTACATTGTTTCTTTTGCTGACCACTGTACAATCACTAAATAACATACACTCGATACAACAAGAGGATAGTATAAACCATCTTGCTTGCGCTAATTCGCCAGAAAGTGCTTTTTAAACTCCAGTGTAGACTGACCATATTATATAATTGATCATCAAGTGCTCTGCTAATACACATACTCAAAACTAGTCCAACAACTTCTATTATGCTGGTTAGTAGCATTGCCAGCCCTTTTGCCCTTCACTGCCTGGAGAGTGCCCATCAGAAACAGGGAAGCAGAAGGAACAGCCACAATGCACCATTGATGTTTGAGTGAGCCTGCCCAAGCAGCTGCAACAACAGGGCAACTCTTCAAAGCTTCGGCATTGAAACTTACAATCCTCCCTCCTATTCTCCATCAATGAAAACCTTTATAAGCTACAATCAATTACAAAATAAATCTTTGAGGCAAATCCTGTCCTTTCTTCATTTCTCGTCTTCCCTTTTTTCTCTCAATACCAAATGTCCTTGATAAAAATAATAGTAATAAAAAGGAAAGGTGTCCACTCCCTCCTTGTCTACCTTGTTCTCTGCCTCTCCCTCTCTTAATTTCTAAAAATTCTCAAGAAGGCTTGAGGATGTCTGTTAAACACTTTTGTCTATCAAACTTGGTATGGGCTTTTTGTTTGTTTGTTATTGAAATTTTATTGTGGAGTTCTTATTTAAAATCTTCAAAAGGCACTTGATATTTTGAGCACACTCAGACTGGATTTTTGGCAAAGCATCTTTCTGATTATTGAAGGATAATCTAAATTCTTAACTGCATGCACTGAATTGAATAACTCCACATTTTGTAAGGCATAACAAAACTGCCTTATACTAACCATAGATGAACCAGTGGACATTTAAAAGTGTTCCATGAGAATTCCTACACTAAGCATTAAAGAGTTTGTGTATAAGTATTAAGATCTTAAATATTAATCAGAATGTGAGGAAGCTGTTCTTCATTTAATAAATGTACTGATTTATCAACTTAGATTAAAGATTCTGTCATTTTATATTTCACCTTGGACATTCACAAGTTGATATCTTTTTTTCGAGCACAACCTAACATCTGAAAAATGTAGGGACAATTCTTAGATTCCTCTATATAACTTTTAACACAAAGCATGCATAAGAGGACTCTTTAACAAATGATAATACTATCAATAACAGAATGCCAAAATGTCATCAATGTCAGCATATAAATTTATTGCTCCAAATAAATATATACACACGCATACATGCTTCACTGAGTTAGTCTTCTATCTGGCTGGGTGATAAACAGCAATTTATATCTTAGAGTTCACAAACTGAGTGACTAAGATCAGCACACCAGCATAGTTGAGTTGTACTAACTGCCTATTCCTGGTTTTCATCCAACCACCTTCTTGCTGTGTGCTCAAGTGATGAAGAACACAGACAAAAGAAGTATATCCTTCCATAAGAGTACGTAGCCTGTCACAGGAGTCCCATACTCATGGCCTAATTACCCCTCACCCAAAGGACCCTTGTCCAAGTACATCAAACCAGAGATTAAGATTTCAACATGGAATATATTAAGGGTATAAAATGCCACTACACAGCACTCATATTCTTATGCTGAAGACCAGAAGATGGATGAGTGAGTAAAGGTGCTTGACCCCAAGCCTAATTGCCTAAGTTCAATCCTCTAGCCCCACAAGTAAAGGAAAGAACTGACTCTCACTAGCAGGCATGAGCTCCTCTCCAATCCTGTTAAAAGTAACCAAACAAAAAACAAAAAATAAAAAAACAAAAAACTGTAAATAACTAAAGTACTATTTAAGATTTAAATATTTTTAATAATTTTTTTTTAGTTATACTGCAATTACATCATTTCACCTTCTTTTTCCTCCCACCTCTTTTTCCTCTGACTTACCTCCTTGCCCTAATTTGTTTCAATTGTTCAAGTTTTTCTTTCCTTAGTGTTTCAAAGCAATAATACATTTACAAAGTTTGTTAAATATCATCACATAACTTATACAAAAAAATCCAGGCCAGACATGGATTGCACATTCTCTTAATCCCAGCACTCATTAGGCAGAGGTAGGCAGAGGTAGGCAGATCTCTGAATGTGTGGTCAGTGGGGTCTACATGTGATGTTCCAGGACAGCCAGGACTACAGAGTTCAACTCTGTCCGCCACCCACCCCAAAAAAAACATCAAAAATATCTGCATAACCTAACTTTTCAGAATGCACCAGAATTCACTGTATTGATTATCTCATTTTTTCATTGTTATTTTTGAGACTGTATTTGAATTATTTCTCTCTTCCTTTTCATCCCTTTAAAAATCTCCATTAAAGGTCTCCCCACTCTCCTTCAAATTCATGGCTTCTTTTCTCACAAATTGTTACTGAATGTGATATATATTTTATGTATTTGTATATAAATATATTCCTAAATACAATCTGTTGAGACCATATGATTCTGTGTGTGTGTGTGTGTGTGTGTGTGTGTGTGTGTGTGTGTGTACATGTATATATGCACATAAAGCATGTATGTTTTCAGGGCTGACGATCTGGCACTGGACAACTAATTAGTGTACTCTTCCCTGAGAAGGGCCATCTCTCCCACTCACAGCTTTACTCATTTGCCAATAGTTCTTACTGTATGGCTAAGGCCTTCTGGGCTTTTCCTCCATGGAGTGTGGCATGTTTGTTGATATCCTGTTTGAGAGATTTTACAGGTATAGCTTTTGGTGTGCTAGGAGACACAATCGCCTAGCAAATTCCTGACCCCCTTGCTATCTTAGTTTATAAATTTTCAACATAGTATAAATATTAATGTCCTTTCCTGGAAGATGAGTAATTGCCTCTCTTCTGTTTTTCTCTTCTATTTTGAAAGGTTTCAGACCTGAGTATCAACTGTTCCTTCCCAGTTACTATTGTAACTTGACTCTCTTTGCCACGATCACTAGCAGAATATAAACCTCTTTTAGTACTCTTTTAACATTCCATACTCCTATGCATGAAGGATTTTATTCAAATTTGATATAGTGAGGACATCCTTTTCTGGAACTCCCATCTTCCATTTTCATTCTTAGAGCTTAGAGCTGTAACTTCTAGTCCTCAACTTACCGTTCCTCTCTCCCACCTTCAGTTCCTAACTCTTGTATTGTTCTTTTCTCCTCATCGACTCCTTTCTGGTTATAGCATACCCTGGAGTTATTTCTTAGAAAGAAAAGGATATGTATGTGTTAGATCATCTGCCTAAATATGTTTTACCTCAAACTTGAATAGACATTTGACTGGGCACACAGCGACATCTTAAACATAATTTTATCAGAATTTTAAAGCCATGATTCCTACCTTTGATTGATCCCATTCTTATTTTTGAGAAGATGTAGAGGTCCCCCCCCCTGGAATTTTCTGTTATCTACTCATTAACAGCATTCTAAAAGTTTCTATTGTGATTATTTACTTCATATTTTATGAGTATTCAGCAGACACTTTCAAAGTACAAACTGCATACATTAATATCAAAACTTCATCCTATAATTTTATGATAATTTGCTATCATTCAGCTCTACTGTCTTGAAAACTTATTGGTTAGATTTTTAGCTTGCTAGGTTATTTGCTGACTTTATATTTTCTCCTCTATTTTCTATCATTAAACTTTTCACTCTATTTTTAAAAACTTAAGTATTCTTTAAGTATATTCCTTCAGATATTATAAATATATTCTTGTATTATCCTTTTCTACATTATCCTGTCATGTTTCAGGAATCACCATGTTCTATTATATTAATTGCATTTTTTTCATGTACTGCTTGTTCATGGGACACAGTACTTAGAATCCCTAAGTTCTAGAGTGGGAACTAGCTTGCTTCTAATTGATACAATGTCCTCCAATTATTCAGCTTTCTCATTGTGATAATTTCTCTTTTATAATTTCCAAATCTTCTATCTCTTTCATATGTTGTTTCCAGTCCCTTGTACTTACTGGTTTTCTTTTATTCTTTAAAGGTTTGGTCCCTTACTATGAAGCAATAAGGGGAATAAATGCTAAATCACTAAACTTAACTGGAAGACTTCTGTTAAACGGTCTAAAAAGGCTGACTCATCAAGTGTACTTAAGCTATTGATTAAGGTGCTAAAGCCACAGAGTTTTCACTGTGGATAATTCTGAGATTATCTGATATGCATATTTTATATTTTTAGTTGTGAACGAAGCCTTAAGAACTCAGCCATTTCTCTGGCCCAGATGTACACTTTTAGGAATGAGAAGATGAAAATCCTTGGGATGTGGTCGGTGAAAAGTTAACTAGGAACCTGTGTACCTTTTTTATTTTGCAGCATTCTACTGGGCATCATCTAGATAGGCCCTCACAAGTAACTATTTGCTCAAAACTTCCATGGTAAGGTAAAAGAAATCATTTGGGTTCACTACTCTAACTTTCAGGAAACAGAGTGAGGAACAGCTTCAATTAAAAAACCTGGGCAAGAATAATCTCAGAGGAGATATCTGACTCGGGTACTCTCTTTTAGAAAAATTTCTTGGGCTGGAGAGATGGCTCAGCCATTAAAGGCTAGGCTCACAACCAAAACTATAAGAAAAACTTCTTAATCAATACTCTTCTAGGAAACTCTGCTCAGCCTGCTTTAGCGTGACAGACACTGTAAGTTTCAGTCACATAAGTCCCAGGATCAAGTGATGTTTTCTCACAACAACATAAATTTATTATATACATTATTTTAACACACATATGCACACATCTACTCCATGACTTATCGCTGTCCCATAACTTATTTTAAAATGGTCTTTTTCTCTCTAAATGACACTACTTTGGTAACTTAAGCAACATCTCAATAAGTCATCTCAAACTCCCCCTTTCTTTTACAGCACCTAACTCCCACTATTCCACTTAGAAGGCACCCAATCTCATCAACTGGACCTCCTAGTAAGCTCTTCAATGTCCTCAGAGACACTGTTTCGCTTCAAGCACCCACCCTGTTTTATCCTGGTAATTTCTGTCTTCTTAATCATAGATTCTAGTCTCGTCTTTTTTATATCCCTTCTTCCACAATTAACAATGAAATATCTTTCTCAAAAAAACAAACAAAAAAAATCCTTACTTAAAATCTATTAGTGGATCCCACCCATTTCTGATGTTTTACTGTAGTACACATAAGACACTTCATGGCAAATCCCTTTATATTCCTTCATCTTGATCTCCAATGGTTGCATACTATGTGGGGTTTTTTTTCATACTATGCATTTTGTAGAACTCAGCCAAAATTGTTTTAAATGTATAGCGGAGCTGGAGAACTGGTTCACCGGTGCCCAGCACACAAATAAATGCTTACAGCCATCAGTAACTCCAGTTCCAAGAGATCTAGAACCATCTTCTGGCCTCAGATGACACCAGGCACGTGTGCAGTGCATGTATACATGCACACAAAACATTCAGGAGCATAAGTAAATCTTTTTAAAACTGTTAGATTTCTACTAACCCTAGATTTTCACCATCAAATAACCACTTATTTTCTCTTCTTTTCAAACAAAAGAAATAAAAACGAAAGAGAAAATATTATTAGCTATAAAAACTAAAATTTTACCACAATATAATGCATTTATAGCTACAATATTTTATATTATATTTGAAATACTAAAAAGTTCTACATCATCATGTTGGACAAAGGAATTTCAAATGAAAAAATAAAGTGTCTACAGTCTTACTTCCAGTCTTACTTCCATAAAAAAAAAAAATCACACTTATCAAAAAGGTAGACTGAATAGATAACTACTGTGCAAATCCTGGAATACATAGAAGGCTGAGAAGAAATACAGCTGTATATAACATATTCCATGTTTAAAAGGCCACCATGGGGGAGAACAAACTTTAAAAGCTCTTTAGTTGTCTTCATATTTACTCCATGGAAATGACTAATGTCCAAAACTTATATGATCTAACTAAGTAATAAGTGTATAAGATAAAATGATAATACCAGCCAATGAATTATCACACACACACAAAAAGATACAAGAAGGCACATCTTGAAAGCAAAATGCTAAAGACATATGATTGAAATGAAAGCACAGAAAGATGAGAGAAGAAATAGTAATAAAATTCATGCATTGTAGTAAATCACTCAGGCAATCCGAATGCTATGACAAATAACGACATGGAAAGACAGTGTTCCTTTTTTTTTCAGCAGCATCCTGACAGCTAAGGATGGACAATAACTTAAAGACCACCAGGACTTCAATTGCATAATAGGCACTAAGATTCACCAGTAATGAAAATTACATTATTCAAGAACATTAAACAGGTGGTAATATAATATTATGAGTAATTTATGTTCTGTTGTCCTAACTGGTATATTTTTAAAGATGTAAGTCATCTCTAAATATTAGATACTTATTGAGAAACAGTAAATAGTTGATAAAGTGTGCTTACTGCTACACTACTATCAATGAAGCAACTGCAATAACCTTCAAATCAAAGAGGAAACTATCAGAGGTCCTGATCTTAAGCTAACATTCCAGTCATTCTATGCCACTGTCACTATAACATTCACACCAACAAATAAACTGTCAGCAGTGCCACTGATGTGTCTGTTTCACAAGCATGAACACCTTGACAATGGGAATTAAACAAAAAGTAAACTTACACAAGTGTATGCACCTGTAACCATAAGTAACACAAGAAAAAACTGAATCTCCACTCACTGAAAAACAGGACTTTCTAAAACTGTATTAACAAAGCCTCTAGCAATGCAACAGCAGAATCATGTGGGAACCAAGCACCAAGCACATGTCTACTACTGGCATTACAATCAGATCACTCCATTACTCAAACACAGCTATGCTAGGTGCTAAGTCTTTTTGTCTATTTCCCACACGCTCCTTATGGGCTGCCCCGTTATCTGCTTTGTTTACAATGTGGAGAAGATTGTGTAAACTACACTGCAGAGGTCTGGTTGTGGGAACAGGTGCTATGAAAGCATTCCACAACTAATAAAAATTCCCAACAGCCTGGATGTTACTGGTAACTCTCAACCAGACAACTCAAAGAGTTCTTTTACTTATATCATAAATAATCTGAGGGTTACAGTTTTCTGATTTTAAAAAAAAAAAAAAAAAACAGCTGGGCAGTGGTGGCGCACCTTTAATCCCAGCACTTGGGAGGCAGAGACAGGCAGATTTCTGAGTTCGAGGCCACTCTGATCTACAGAGTGAGTTCCAGGACAGCCAGGGCTATACAGAGAAACCCTGTCTTAAAAAACCAAAAAATTAAACTTCTTATTCTCATACATCCTGAAAAAAAAATGGAGAACAGGATAAGGGTGGGTCTTTTACAGAGTTTTCAATTATTCTTCCTACTTAAATTGTACCATAATAGGGCATGGAGATTTCCAGTTTGGGTCTATTTAAAGTCAGTACAAACTTGACAAGTAAGCTAAATGAAGGCTTGATCAAGATCTCTAACATTCTTCTTTGTAATGTACAATTACCCTGATTAAACTGCCACCACATTGCTTGAACTCACTAAGAAGCAGATTGTAGAAACAGAAACAGGATTATTCCCCATACCACCACCTTCAAACTCAAGCATGTTTTTCTCAAAGTGCCCTCCAAGGCCTCTTGTCTGGGCACTGGCCAACTGCCTTGCAACTGGAGGACAAGAAAACAGGCCAAGTTAAAACTCTGTGTCCGTCAAAACAATGAGAAGGTAAGCCACTTCAAACAGACGTCACTACTGTTCATTCCATCATGTGTAAACAGAAGCTGCCAGTTGCTATGGGATGCTCACACATGGAAAGAAGGGAAGTCAGCTCACTACCTTGACTTAGCCAGGTGGTTTCCTCTGGAAACTGAGCAATAGACTTGATCTATTATCTCTTACCTGTAGCTCTTAGCTTTTGCTATTGTAGTTGGAAGCCTCACACAAGGCAACATTGCTACAACAAGATTTTTATCAGGAATTCTCCCAAGCTGCCTCAGCTTCCAGTACATCTCTGCTGGGGGCTTAATTGCCTAGTTGGAAGTTTTGCTATCTATCATTTTCTACTTATCTTTTGACTTTGGCTTAAAATATACTTAATACACACATTCAAAATCTAAAGAATGGTTATTATTGATCATTCTCCATATACCACCCACATTCCAGGCAATCTTTCACAGTTATCTAGCCTGCACCTATTTAAAATACAATTTATTTCAATGAAACACCTTTTGAAAAAATTCCCAAGAAGATTCAACTTAAATTTCACAAAATCAATAACCATTTTATTTTTGTACTCATCTTTCACTTTGCATAATTAAATTATAATTGAACATTCAACTAGTATAAAGAAATTTTAAAACAAACACAAATCACTTTGAGTAAGCAAACATATTAGTGAGTGAACAAATTAAAATGAACTGCTGTTTTCAAAGTATACTAACTGTCCAAAGAGAATGACTGGCTCAAAGGAATTGTCTTGTGTTCTTATCCCTCCCCAATTATAAATATTATTATTGGAAAGATGATTTCTGAAATAATGTTTATATATAAGAAAATAGCTTTCTATAGTGACATCAGAAATTCTACAAATAAAGGTAACATATTTCTTATTATTTTTAATTAAGAATTCTAGGAAACTTCACCAATTAAAAACTAAAATCACAAATTCTACCTTAAATTCAATAATGTATAAAAAGCATATATTAATACACATATTAAATATTAATGAAGTTACATTTCAAGGGAGAAATATTGTACCTCCCAGGGAAATCCATACATTATATAAGGGGAGAAATCTAAATTTAAATGTCAGGTTCAGTCAGTTAAAGCTTATTTGATATAGGATAGGTGACTCTATCTCTTTGAACTAGATATCTGAAAGAGAGAGACAGAGCAGTTGACTCTGCTTCCCAGACACATGCTTAGAAATATATAAAATAAGTGTAAACAATGCAAACTATCAATCGTTGTATGTACACAGAAATTATTAGTACTAGAAATCCTGCTTTATATTTTGCACACAGAACTTTAGAGTTGGGATACGTTATTTTTAAAATCACAATATGAAACTCACAGGCCTATGTTAGGTTTCAGGTAGCTCATTGATAAGACATGTGCTTATCACATGTACTAGTCCCTAAGTTTAAACACAAAGCACAAAAATAAAACCCCTAAACTACTTTCCTACTTATAGTGGCGACACGAACAGAGCAGGAACAGAGATTTCTTGATAATCAAGAACGAAAGCGATGTAAGCAGAAGTTGGTCCAGTTAAAGAAACAAAAGTGTGGAATGAACTGATGTAGTTCTGATTAGAGAATGAAATCTAGATGCTCAGTCGTGTCCTCTAATGGGGTCTTGACAGTGGCTTTGGTGATATTGGGGAAAGGGTCAAGAGAACAATAATGAATTCAACCCTACTATCCCAAACAGAAACTATTACTCCATGTTAAAAAATGTTGGTGCTTTTATAAATAAGTAGGAATCGTAACAAAATCACCATGTTTACACTCTTCCTTCCTACCAGAAATTAAGCAACGTTTGGGAAGCTGAGAAAACAACAGGATGGACATCAGTGATGTCAAGCACTTTTAACTGGAGTATTTGAGGTACACTCACTCCCCCTTTTCTCTGGCCATTAATCCAGCAGGGAAAAGTGACCTAACGCAGCATCATGGCACGAAAGGACAGTTCTGAGAGGCTGTCTCCATGATGACTGGTCTTGTTCATCCAGGCCTCCTACAGAAATTAACAATGCCTGCTGTTGCAGCAGCCGAAGAGGATCATCCAAACTCCGAAAATGAACCACACCACACAAAGGATGAAAGCGTTCTTATTGCACAGAGCTTAGCTTGCAGCTGGTCATGCATGCCAGAGGGATGCACCATGAGGATGCCAAAGAGGCCTCCAAAGACACTGCAGTGCTGGGGCCACCCGCCTGCCAGACATTTGGAAATACTTAGGGAAGTAGTCTTTTGAAGCTAAGGCAATAACCAGTCTTCCTCATAGCAGAACTTGGGAGAGATGGGCTTTTCAATTTCTACTGACTTGGAGTATTCTAGAAATTAATCAGACAAGGGATTTCTAATTGGTTATACTTTACAGAGTTCTCCATTTATGGTAAGAAACGATACTACATAATTGGCTTATTTTATTCTTTAGATGGGGTTCAATGTTACTGCGGAGTTTAGAACAGTATGAAGGAATAGGTGCTGACCATTTCTGTAAGAGACAATGGGTATACTGGATGATGGATTGGCTTGTTCTTTAGAATAGCACACTGGCTAAAACCACCGTCTTTGCTTACAGAATAAAGGGAAAGGCTCTTTCATTATCCATAATAATGCTCATGTTAGACTTATTGGACACTTTTAAAGATATCTCACTGATTCAAGTGAACTCTGTGGTGACTAGTCAGGGGCCTTGTAAAAGTTAATCTCACTTACCCTTAGAATTCTCCCAGGTAGAAAGAAGAGGAAAGTAATATCAATTCTTTGGGGTTGTTGGAAAGAATAAGAAGACAATATTTACCATAGTGTTTTGCTATGAATACAAACAGTGAGTCAATAGATGATATTCACTGCACTGCTACCTACAAGAGGATTAACATATAGTTCACACAGAAAGTGAAGTGAAACAGTACATAACAAAAATATTACCTCAGATGCTATTAATTATTCAACCACGGCATTGTATATTTCGGGTCAGGTCACACTTTAAGAGAAGGAAGAGGCCGGCAAAGTGAAGAGAATTCAATGGGAGACTGTCTCCAATTCTCACTCTGCTTGCGCTAGTTAGCCCATCAGAAAACATCAAGTTCTTCCTACAAACAGCTTCACTTTCTATACAGCTAATACTTACCTTGTAGATAAATGTTGGGCATTGGAAGGTTTCTACAAGTGCCGTTCTTGTTCCCTATCTAGGTCCCCACTACCTCAGTTCTTCTACCATCTCTCAACCACACAGGGATGACATAAAGGAAAACTGAGTCTAAGACGCAATGTTCAGATACATTCAGTTCAGTTCACTGTGTGTGCTCCAAGTCCTGCACCACCAGTTGGACAAATGAGCCTTACATCTACTGCCAACACAAAAAAGTACTCTTTCAAAAAACTATTGAAACTAAAGAGTAGAAAAACTTACAAATATAATAAGCAAAGAGCGAGCGGTGGTGGCGCACACCTTTAATCCGAGCACTTGGGAGGCAGAGGCAGGTGGATTTCTGAGTTCAAGGCCAGCCTGGTCTACAGAGTGAGTTCCAGGTCAGCCAGGGCTACACAGAGAAACCTTGCCTCGAAAAAAAAAAAAAAACAATAAATAAATAAATAAATAAATAAATAACAAACAAACAAAGGGATATTAATGAAGAATGTGTATGAAGGCAATGGGAGATAGAATTCAAAATTATCCACTTGCAACAAAACCCACAATTAATTTTTCCTTAGAATTATAAAAAAATCAATTTAAAAAGATTTTGCAAGCACAGTAAAAACAATATGATCACCCTTTATAGTGCACTTACTTGTTTTGTTATTATTATTATTATTATTATTATTATTATTACTATTATAATTATGGCATTAACTTATTCTGATTTACCTAATAAAATTACTCTTCTTAACTAACTTACTGTATTATTTTATTTTACACTATTTTGCTAAGAGCATTTAATTTAGATTCTAGCCTTTAAACAAAGTTTAGAGTGCATGATATTGTTAGGTGTACTGAATATATAGGCATCATGCTATAGAGTAAATCTCTGGTCCTTAATTTTTATTTTGCCTAATTCAACTTTATACCTCTTTATTAATAAGTCCCCATTTCCTCCTGTCTTCCGCTTAGGAAGCCACCATTCTCTTTGTCACTTCAAGTCATTTGGCTATTTTAGATAGTTCACATAGGTGGAATCATGTAGTTTTGTTCTTCTGTGATTAGCCAGTGTATAACATTCAAAGTTTTCATCCATGTTGCCCCATATTGGAGAATGTTCTAATCTTTTAATACTGGGTAATATTCTACCATTTGTACCTGCCACATATTCTTGATCATTCATCTGTAGGATATTTAGGGTGTCTCCATTCTGTGGCAATTGTCAACAGCGTCACAATGGACATAAGGAGTGGTGACATCTCAGGCACATTCCTGATTTCAAGAATTTGGATAAACAACAAGCAATGAAAGGAATGTATCTTGAAAGAACATATTCCACATGGGAAAGGTGCAAGGATAAGTTTCCATTAGTTAGAATTGAATGTTTTTCCAGAGATTTTCACTCTTACCTCTTCTATTTAACAGTCAAAGCAAAGATAAAATAAAACAAATAACAACAAAAAAATCATTGAAATTAGGAATGTTGGGCAGTGGCGGTGCACGCCTTTAATCCCAGCACTTGGAACGCAGAGGCAGGCGGATTTCTGAGTTGGAGGCCAGCCTGGTCTACAGAGTGAGTTCCAGGACAGCCAGGGCTACAGAGAGAAACCCTGTGTCGAAAAACAAAAAAACAAACAAAAACAAACAAACAAAGGAAGACAGAAATTAAAACAAGAGTAAAACTGTCTGCTAGTGGACATCAAGATCTTTTATAAAAAAAAATCTTGAAGGTCTCCAGAAAGAAAGACAAAACTAACAGATTTAGCAAAGTTTCAGGACACAAAATCAATGAGTAAAAATAAGTTGCATTTCTATACGCTAATAGTAACCTCTCTGAAAAGGATATAAGGAAACTTTTCCCATTTTAAAAGCATAAGGACAGCATCAAAAATGCTTAGGAATGAACCAAAGTAAAAGACTAGATATTGAAAAATAAAAACATTGACTAGAAAAAGTTACAAAAACATGTCTAATGGAAAGATACAGCTTGTTCGTGGACTGGGAGTCTAAATAGTATTTACATTATAAATTACAAAAGTGACCAGAGTTAATTCTACAAACTTACAATTGATATGAGAGCCAGAATATATCATGAATTGCCAAATCAATTCCAGAAAATAAACCTAAAAGCATCATTCTCCTAAATGCTAATATCATACAACAACAACAACAACAACAAAAAATCAAGTTAGATACTGGTACAAAACTGACATAAAGGTGAATGCAACAACAGAGTGCTCATAAATATGCACACACATACAGATTCAAGTAATTTTTGATAAGAAAACTAAGAATATACAATGGGCAAACAACTGTCCCTTACATAAGAGAGGCTGAGAAAAATGGATATTCATATAACACAATAAAAAAGAAATTAGGTCCTTACCTTACCCTGTATACTATAATCAGCTCAACATAAAGAGTTCAACATAGACATTAAAATATAAAATTCCTAGATGAATATAAAAGCAAGCAAAGATCCCATAGGTATGACACTAAAAACAAAGAGAGAAAAACAAAACAATTCCACATCAAAATAAAAACCTCTAAACATCAAGTAAGTGCAACACCACATTGAAATCAAATCTCTCCATAGTCAAGGAAACAATCAAGAGGGTGAACCAACTACCTACCTGGTAAAAGGTTAATCTCTAGGTGTATACTGGAACACTGACAACAACAAAAGAAGACCTAGACAGCCTTAGCATAAGCTTTACAAATGGGCTAAAGCGGTGTTATATACAGTTAAGTTACAAATGTGTTTCTCAACAGTTTCATTGTTGGAACTTACCTCCAATACAATGATAAGAAGAGGTATGACCTTTTCCTTGGTGGTTAAGTCATGAAATCTTAGACCTTGAGAAGAGCATTGGGCTACATGGGAGAGTTGACCAGAGTAAAGGAAAAGGAGGAAATTATATTTTTATCTCAAAAATTAAAGGAAACTATTAAAAAAATACTCAATGTCACCAGTCCTCATCAAGATAACTGAAACTGCAATGAGGTATCATCTCTCACTGGCTAGCAACAAGACAAAAGCCAAGTTTAAGTAAGGAAGTTGAGTTTTTGCATATTGTTAACAGGGGTATGAAATGGTGTATCCACTAAAGAAAACAGTATGGAGGGTTCTCAAATTAACAAAATTAACAATATAATTATCAGATGATACAATGTTTCCACTTCTGAATAGTTATTCTATACCACTGAAACTGGGTCTTACAAAGAGAGTACTATGCTGCTTCTGTATTGTTTATACTGATAAGGTTGGTCCTCACCACCTTATTCAACAGACACTACTTTGTAAATAAGGAAAATGAAACACAGCTCATCTAAGTAACTTGCAGAAAGTTATACAATAAGTTTCAGAGGGAGGATGAATAGCTGGCTCCAAACTCCATGAACACAATGCTATTTTCCTGCCTCAATTATCTCTGAGACTTTCTAAGACAACCCACAAAGGATTGTCATAAAGGATTCCAGATAGGATTCATAAAGGATTACAAGACATAAAAATTCTTTGTGCCTCACAGACCCTGTATGTTGTTTCTGACATGAGTGAATAAAAGAGCAAAGAAAAGCTGTAGAGAACACTTTCATTCAGTACTACGCCAAAAGTCTGGCAAAATCTAGACTATCAACAGAATGCACCCACGGCTCTTTGAAGAAATTATTCTTCATCCCGACGGCTTCTCAGAAATTTCACGTAAAAGCAGCTAGAGATTTTTATATGCCCCACTGATATAATCATACTTCACCTTTAGCTTTTTTCAATATTGGCAAATTTTTATGTGTGTCACTTTTTTTTCTGAATTTTAGTGCTAATTAAAATGTTTCAGTGCTTGGAAGATGGATCAGGGAGGCAAATGCTTCCTGTGAAAACACAAAGACCTGAGTTCAAGTCCCCAAAACACTTGATAAAAAAAAATCAGCCTTGGGAGAGAGGAACATAGAGACAGGAGAATCCCTCAAGTTCATTATGCAATCAGCTGAACATTTGAGCTTCAGATTCAGTGAGGAAGCCCTATCTCAAAGAAAAGAAAATGGAGAGCAAATGAAGAAAGATATGCAGTTTTGAACCTGGATTTCACATTTACACATATATACATATCTGCAAACATACTTGCATGACTACACACACACACACACACACACAGAGGCTATTTCACACATATGAACACTACTAGTAAGAATATATATGTATAGAACATATATATGAGCATTGCAAACTAAGAATGGACAAGATAATAACAAAATAATTAAGATAAAAACAATAACAAAGCATTATCAGACTTATTCTTTACCACAACCAAGATATTGAAATAATATGAACTTTGAAAGATTAATATATTCTTTTTTAACAATAGATTATATCAAATGAATTCAAAAGATTTACAAGACAATATCCATTTTAGTAATTAGAGTTGAAACTTAAAAGACACTGAGCTATTAAAATATCATTGTTGGTTCTTCATCAAATTAATCAAGGAGTCTTGTATAACAGCTAGGAAGTTCTATTCTTTCATGAATACCATCATGAATTCATATGTGCTTGATATTTAACCATCATGAACTCATAAGCATCACCAAAAAATATTAGTAAAGTTTCCAGGCAATCACTTCTATTTCTGTAACTGATAAGTGATAAAGTGATGCACTATAGCACCCAGTTAGCAAATGTGGGCTGCACCTCCCTCATGTTAATGAAGTAAACTTCATGTTCCTGCCACTAAGAATTCAGATGCTGAACCTCTAGACCACTGTGTGATAACACTGGAGATTGAGCGTTAGGACATAATTCCTATCAGCTGAATCATGGCGTTAGTGTCATCGTGAGTGGGAACTGTGCCTTGCAAAAGAAACCCCAAATAGCTAGTTTGTTCATTTCTGGCATGAGAGCAGACAAGAGAATTCAGCAGTCTCCAAAATGGAAGAGGGCCTTCTTTGAAGCCTGCCCATGCTAGCTACAATCTTAGACTTTCAGCCTCCAAAATTGCAACAAATAAATTTTTGTTGCTTGTAAGTGACTCAATAGATGGTAATCTGTTATAGTAACTTAAATGGACATTCAAAATAACCTGTCTATAGTTTCACAGATGTTATGTATTATAATCAGTCTCAAATATACTCTGGGCCACCACAAACAAGTAAAATAATTTTGTAAAGTAGGAAGCCATAAAGTTAACATGTAAACAGGAGTCTCTCTATGTGAAAACACACAGCTAGTAGAAAATAGGATGGGAGAGAAGGCACTTCTTAGGATGTTAAGTATATAAAAAGCTAAGTAAACAGGGTTAAAAGAAAAACAGAAGACTATACAAGAAACTTAGTAACAAATGCTTAAATCTATATGGGAAAAACCATAGACATAAAGACACAAAAGTTATTAAATATATGGAAGGGAAACTCAGCTTCGGTATAAGACACAAAACCCCGATAAATATAATCTTGATGCCTGTGTCAACTCATGGGCATCTAAAATTACATGAAAATTTTCACAAGGTGTTTTTTTTTTCTTTTATACAAGTTCTTCTAGTTGCTTATAGTGTTTATTTTGAATAACAACTAAGCAAGAAAACTCTGAACAAGAAGAGTAATGAGTGGATTGGAGAAGGGAGCGAACATCTTAAATATTGAAACATTATAAAGCCATAATCATTTACAATTATGGGAAAACAGCACACAACAAACTTGGGACAGAAAACCTAGAAATGTACCTAATTCTATGAGAAATTTTACCATAAGATACCATGGAAGTACTAGAAAACAAAACAGAAAACTAAGTCTTTACATAATGAGAATAGGAAACTATTTCTAATTGTACATCTCTGTGATAAGACTCAAAAATTCAACAAATCAATATTAACAGAATTGTTTTGTGAGATAATCACCATTTTCAGAATTCAATAGAAAGTCAACCTTATAATTGTTGGGAAAGCACAGATATTTCACATTTGTTGGTAGAAGCAATTTTAACACTTCCTCTTCCTAATGTTTTTAAACCAAAGCAAAAGTATTATAATTAAAAAAAAACCTCAGAGCCTTCTCCAGCACTGTAACCTAGTTGATAATCAACTACAGTACCTTATATCTCAATTTAGATCCAAACTTTTTCTTAAATTTCAAAATAATGTTTATAATATTTTAATAGCTCTATCTATAATTCATATTATAAAATATATACATGATTTCTAAGAGCCACAGGGCAAAGCTCCTTAAATGCATTTATATTAGCCTATCATTAAAAGTAGTAATAATACAGATGCATTCTATATCTCTTTAAATACTAATTTTCATATACTATTGTGAAGAAATACCCTAGGGCTTAAGACACCTGGGTTTAAGCCAGTCTATCACCTGGCTGTTGGCTGTGTAGTATTAAAGTACATTTTGAGACACCATCTTTGCTTACCTTAAAATGTCATAGTTTAAAAAAAAAAAGATAATAAGCCTCTAAAATCTATAAAGATTATGTTTAGGAAGAAAAATGCAGGGCATTTAGTGCCTTTCTAAATAAGCACTCTGAAAGCGTAATACATATAACTGAAACCAATTATACCACCACGAGTGGCAGGAGGGTACCTGTACCCCTGGGGTCCTAAAGAGCCTAAAGATGTCATCTATAGGATGGAGAGGTACCAGTCTACAAAACTACACACTATCCTCACAAGTGGCTTCAGGAAAAGGTTGTATGGTTTGGTTTTGGTTTTGTTTTTATAAGATGTTAAACAGGTACAGTAGCAAAAGACAACACAGCCTTACTACACAGTGACACTGCGTTACAAATGAAAACCTGCACTATTCCTTATGATCAGGGTTTCACCCATTTATTTGGTTAATCATTCAAATGGCTAAACAGACCTCTAATTTGAAAATAAAAACCAATTGATGCAATCACAAACAAGTTCTAAAATTGCGGTTTATAAAAATTGAAATCTTGTTCTAAGCCAAAACACACACACAGTTACCTTTTCCTAATCAGAGCATTCATTTCTCCTCATTATGATCTCACAAGCACATTAAAATCTTATTAACATTAATTACTTCTGAGCGCCTATGCATGAGCAGTGACAGTCGTGAGCTTATGTGTGTCTGGATCATATCTACATTTATATACCTTACTGCACTTTGCTTATAAAACATGTGAAAATATTTCTGCTAACACCAATTAGTTAATTCCTCTCTCTGTCTCTCTCTCTCTCTCTCTCTCTCTCTCTCTCTCTCTCTCTCTCTCTCCCCCTCCCTCCCTCTCTCTCTCCTCCCTCTTTCCCTCCCTCTCCCTCTCTCACACACACATAGAGGGGAGAGAGAGAGAGAGAGAGAGAGAGAGAGAGAGAGAGAACTGGTGTCTCACTGACAGCCTATCAGGGATCAAGGATCAGCAAATATATGGACAAATGGATAGGGAAGAAAGAGAAACACCTCTTGGATGTGAGAACTAAAATTCATCACATCTGGGCTTAATTCTTGAGGTAAAATCAAACTCAGGGAACAAAACAACAAAAGAAAATAAAATCATATAAACTGATAAAGCCAAGCATTCTCGGCCCAGAAAATATTGAGTGGGATGGGGATGGGAATAAAGCAAACTTAGAAGAAACAGACTTAGGAGCTAGAAGTAAACATTCCTCACATGTGTCCATATGGACATGCGTCTCACACATCTGCCCATGTAAACATACTTATCATTTGAACAAAACAACACAGACTCGGCCTAAAAGATATGAACAGAAGCCTACTATACCTTAAGCTCAAAAAGGTCTGTTATCACAAGCAAATAAAATCCTTATACAATAAAAATGATCTGTGATCCTATGTATATGATAAACATTAATTACAAGAGCCACTCAACTCCACCCGAGAATCTCAATCAAGTGCAGAAAGCTGGGCCACTACCGACATCAAACAACAAAGAATCCCAATCCGTTGGCTTAGCACTGCCTTCTGAGCATCCAAATGCTATCATCTACACACACTCCACCCAGCACTGCCCTCCTCGTCCTGTCCTCCATCCTCTGTGTCCTTTGTCAGGAAGATTCCCTAGGACTGATCTCTGATTATCAAAACTACATCTACATTTCTGTCTTTGCCTCAAGTGCCTATCTTCTATATCATCTCCTTACAGCCTATCCTTCATTAGTGATTGACTCCAGTCAAACACCATTATCTAGAGCTACAGATTCGAACCTGAGTGCCAATAGCATTTTTAACTCCCCAAATCCCGGATTGCTTTCACAAAGGAAATGAATGTTTCAGAATTCCTTATATAACATGTCAAGCATCAGAGTTCGTTTTTAGTTCATAATAAAATTCTGAGTGAGAAAAATTGTGTCTCCTTTGGTCATAATACCTATTATTTGTTGAAATAAAAAAACAATAAAGCTTAATTTTAAGAATTTTAACTATTGATTATATGCATTAAATTGAGAACATCTGACTAAGAATGAAATAGAGAAAAAGAGAGATCATAAGATAGTCAACTACCTACCTAGCACAATTAATGCTTAAGTTGATTTCAACAGTTATAATTTATTCTATAATTCCAATTTTCTACCCACTGTTCAGCAGGATCATTGCCTAACATGAGTAAACACCCTACAGCAGCACATGTGTACCCTTTCCAGATGTGCTATATCAGAAACATCTAAGTCCTGTTCTTGCCCAGTACACATTAGCAAAGAAATGGAAAGGAACATATATTTTGCTCCTTATGAAGTAGTATTTAAAACGTATATTAGTACCAATATAGAGTTAAATTTTTTATAAAGAGCATGCTAAATTTTATTTAAATTGAGTTATTCAACATGCTTATAGCTGAAAAAAAATCAGTGACCAATCTCAGAGAAACCTAAAACATGCTAA
Organism: Montemys delectorum; assembly: GCA_019843815.1. Taxonomy (NCBI): domain Eukaryota; kingdom Metazoa; phylum Chordata; class Mammalia; order Rodentia; family Muridae; genus Montemys; species Montemys delectorum. Next base: position 31,751 of record JADRCD010206926.1, read on the forward strand.
TAAAAAGACTGATAAATGTATAAATATTTATAAATGTTTATAAATATTCAGTATAAATTCAGTAATAGTAAAGTAAAAGCATATGCAATAAGATAATATTGAAAATGAGCAAAAGTTATTTCAAGTGAATGCCAATATCATAACTTAAAGTTGAAATCAGCACCCTTGTGAAGTTTATGTGAATTTCATACAGGCAGCAGCAATTGTCACAGTACCAACTACCTGTACAGATTCAAATTTAGCCGGATTTATCAGGCAGCACCAAGAGTTTCCAAACAACAAATAAATAAACCTACAGAACCAACAATTAAAGAATCTAAAAATATTATAATAAAATTAATGGTTGCCATTATTACATAATAGTATTTTACATTTCAAAAACATTTATATTTAATTAATGAATGTTTAAACATTAGTTTATAAGTCATCAATAGCCAAGCAAAATACGAAACTAAAAAAAGTATTAGCAAAGTGAATCACAGACGGAATATCTTATGAGAAATATCTAAGTTTACAGAATAGTAACAAAGAAACTTATTTAAAAATCAATTTATATTAGTACTTTTTGAGAACACCTTGCATTACCCTCCTAAAGATCATAGTTAGGGAAAAGAGGCAGCTCAGAAATAATGTTGAATTATCAGCTATCAAAAGTACCATGGTAAAATTTTCAGTTCACTATATTACTCAGAGCTTCCCAGCAACCCACTGACATATGACCAAAACCGACTTGCAGAAAGTGACAAAAAAAAAAAAAAAACAAGGTTGAGGCTTCGAACCCACCTTCCCTCTCATAGAGGCCACATCACAAAATACAGAGATTAGGTGGCCAAATTTTAACATCAAAGGTGCACTTGGCATTTGAACCAAATCTAAGAATAAAAACGATGGTCTTTATTGTCCAATAAATCTAATAAGCTGAGGCTTACTTAACTCTTTCCTGGCTTTTTGGATCTTCTCAAGGATTACTGAAATTGGAAACTACATTATGAAAGGATAGTTCATCATTTCCAAACAAACGATCCTCATCCAGATTGCCCTCCAATCCGTGAAATCTGAGATGCCTCAGGATTCTTCTTTGTGAAAGCCTTACAAATATATCCAAAGATGGTGTGTCCCATATGGCTCTGATAAATGAAACCCGTTATTGTGAATTTCAGGCTCTTCTTTACAACAAAACACTATTGGGTGAATTTGGTGCTCATGAAATAAAGCACTAATTGCGTGGCCTAACAACACTGAATCCTCTGCCTAGCAGACATTTTAAGTTGTGCCAAATTGGTTTTGGGATGTGAACACATATCCTGGAGCCAGACTAGCTCACATGCACTCACTACTCCCTGGAAGGAAGTTGGGCACTCTTGGAAACTACATTAACTCTTTCAGGACACCCGGGAACCTGACTATCATGAAGAGAAAGGCCCTTTCAAGACAAAAACAAGTTGTTCTGCACAACATTAAGCCCCAGTAAGAGGTAAAAGCAGCAAAATCTGACTAAGGCTTAAGTCTCCACATTACATAGTAGACAGCATCTGTACCCCAATAGATGCTCTCTCTAATATATTTTGAAAATGCTATCCCTTTTCTCCTATGTATGCATAATTTCTAAGACATTAATAAGAGTTGTGTGCACTCCTGAGACAAGAATTCATTTTAAGCTTAATATGCCACATTTGCCTCAGGCCAAGCGATAAGAAACTTTTGTTTCTTTGGTAACCACTTTCACCTTATTATAACAAGAAACTTCTTTAGTGTTTTTAACCACATGAAATATAATTTCCAAACAAGAATCTTTTTCTATGGTCTTTGTATCCTGGTTCATAGAGATGCCCACAAACCTAGAGCTGCATATTTAAATGGCAATTAATCAAATACTCTCACCCTCTCATTCAAATCTAAGTTCATAATTTTAAAAAGCAAGATAAGGAAAATTTTGAACTGCTACCTCTTTTTTGTGTCCTAAATTTTCCATAAATAACTTGTTGGGGATCAGTACCTATTTTTCTAAAAATTTTAAGTAAACAATTAATTTGCAGTAGATCAGAGCATATTTACATCTGTCCTCAAGAATACCTAAACTGCACCAAGTGTAATTTTATAGTTTGTAGGCTAAGGTGTGTCTCCTGAAGGCTGTCAACTTCATTCATAAGTTTTATTTTGAAAACTTAATAAAGATGAAATCTAAATGAAAACTGTGGAAAATAAGTAAAATTCTTTGAAGATGTCATTTAGTTACTTCTAGTTTAAGCATTCTACATTTCTTACAGAACCACATTTAACTTCCTGCCAATTGCTGTGAATTTAAATGGAAGGTGAGAAGCCTGTGCTCCACCTCTAACAAAGCCACACCCCCTCCACTTCTAACAAAGCCACACCCCCTCCACCTCTAACAAAGCTACACTCCCTCCACTTCTAACAAAGCTACACTCCCTCCACCTCTAACAAAGCTACACCCCCTCCACCTCTAACAAAGCTACACCCCTCCACCTCTAACAAAGCTACACTCCCTCCACCTCTAACAAAGCTACACCCCTCCACCTCTAACAAAGCTACACTCCCTCCACCTCTAACAAAGCTACACTCCCTCCACCTCTAACAAAGCTACACCCCTCCACCTCTAACAAAGCTACACCCCTCCACTTCTAACAAAGCTACACTCCCTCCACCGCTAACAAAGCCACACTCCCTCCACCTCTAACAAAGCTACACTCCCTCCACCTCTAACAAAGCTACACTCCCTCCACCTCTAACAAAGCTACACTCCCTCCACCTCTAACAAAGCTACACTCCCTCCACCTCTAACAAAGCTACACCCCTCCACTTCTAACAAAGCTACACTCCCTCCACTTCTAACAAAGCTACACTCCCTCCACCTCTAACAAAGCTACACTCCCTCCACTTCTAACAAAGCTACACTCCCTCCACTTCTAACAAAGCTACACTCCCTCCACCTCTAACAAAGCCACACTCCCTCCACCTCTAACAAAGCCACACTCCCTCCACTTCTAACAAAGCTACACTCCCTCCACCTCTAACA
>JADRCD010206926.1:34797-73544 GCA_019843815.1 Montemys delectorum
TACACTCCCTCCACCTCTAACAAAGCTACACTCCCTCCACTTCTAACCAAGCTACACTCCCTAACCACCCACCGGCCTCCTCAGGCCACTGCAACTGGCTCCACTGCTGATATGAAAACACAACAAACTTGTCAGCAGGCCGTATATACAAAGGAACTAGGTGCTACCTGCAAATAGGACACATCTGTGAATCAAATGTATGGCTTCTTTTGGTCTCGATTAATTAATTTCCACTCTTAGAATAGAATCCAAGGCTCTGATGGCTGTGGATATGTCAATAAAAGAGCCATCTACCTGATCTGCATTAGGGTTTGATAATATCTCATACATTCACTAATCAAAGCTTAGAGGACTGGACACTCCAGTATGTGCAAACCATGTTGAATATGACGACATCCCCTGAGTTCTTCTATCAATTACTGAGTTAGCTTCCAGTGACCAACTAAAACTCAGGTTTTAGTTTCAGTTGGCACAGAGAAACTAGTAAGATGGCATTATACTGAAGTGTGATGCTACTGCTCACACACTGCAACATCCATAGCTTTTTACATTTACTGTAACAGTGAGATACTGACTAATAGATATGACCTCAGCAGGTAAGATGGGAACCGAGGTGAAATTTTCCCACAAGGCTCAAGCAGAGGAGCTATCTGAGAAAGTTATAAACCCTCTGAAGACTAAAGTTCTAATTAATGTTTCTACTCTAAATCCATATAATGACTATGAAGCTGGTTTTCAAACCTTATGTGTTCACTACAATTTCCATATTGAGAGCTCTGCCACGAGCACAATATCTACTTATTCAACTACATGCTCTATTTCTAACTCCATGATTGTTACACATATGATCTAAGTAAAAGAGATACTCATACTTAAAGATGCACCCTGGCTTTACAGATCAGCTTGTTCTAAACAGCCTTCATGCTCAAAATGTACCTGGCAATCTACCTCTAAGCCTGAAACTATCATGAGGATAATTTTCAGGTTTCTTACAGCAACAGCAAGAAAAGAGGAAGGAGGAGACAGGCTGCAGAGATGGTAAAGAGTCTTTATCAATAGAGGCACCGAGCCAGCCAGCGTTCTCACTGAGGAAGTAGCTCCAGTACAAGCCCCAACACCGAACACTCATGTCACTCTAACTAGTCATTTTACCTATTCAGGCTCCTCCTTCCTAATCTGCAGAGGTACCCAATTACTGCTTCCCACTTCCCTAGACTGGCGAAGTCATCTAGATGATACCAGTAAGACCTTCCCCTCCCCATTAAGTTTTCCGACTTTGTATATTTGCAAAGAAATAAAATTAGCTGTCAAAATTAAACATGCCCAGTACACAAGACACACTTTGGCTTAAGGACAGGAAGGACTGAGTTATGTTAAAGTGCTTATTCGGCCCCAAAAGGGTCATTGTTGGTATACTACCTCCCACTACTAGCTCTGTGGAATTTTCCTCAGAAAAAATGGAGAACTGTTTTAAGATAGACATGCCCTTTAAGCTGGTCTCAAATCAAAATAAATTTAGGATATTCAAAGAGCCTACAGAATTTTCCCTGTGGAGCTTAAATAAATTGCAGACAAAATTTTCCATTTCATGCTCTGTTACTAAATTTGACTTTCTACAAAATCATGTTTTAATTTCTATATTTGAAAAAAGAGTAGGTAAACTTCTTAATTTTAAGATCGACCCTTCATTCTTCCCTAGATGACAACCTAAAAAAGTGTAATTTGAGAAAAGGTAACTCTTAAAATTTCAAATGTAACCCAAATCCCCCAAAATTGAAATTCTTCTAAAGAAAAGATTACATGGTTATCTTCAGACATAGATGATAAAGACCAGAGTTTCTTTACACTGTGACTACTCTAATACATGTAGAGTATTATTAAGTCTATAAAAATGCATAAACACTATATGTTTAGCCATTTATTCAAAGATAAGTGTGAAATATATAAGCTTTTATACCACACTGTATATAATCAGGCTGTCACTTACACAAAGACTTTGTTTTTCAAACAGGACTATTTGAAATATAAACAGGAAATGCTCCATGGTAAGGTACTTTAACTGTTTAAAGTTGCTGATGCATTGGTTCTATTTTTCATCATATTTTAAATGTAATCCAATTATTTTAAGACTGATAACAATGGCTATGATATGAAATTTTGTGTATCCTAACATATTAAAATATATAAAATTTAAATTTTCATTAAAATAATATCCCATTAAAGAAATTTAACACTAAAAAAATACAAACAAGAGATTGATCATTTAAAGTGATTTCTGTATGGTACTGTGCTTTAACTCAAACTTTACAGATTAAAAGAAAGAAATTATTGAATTCATTAAATGTAACAAGATGGTATGTTCCCTATAAAGGAAATAAACTTATATCCTACAAAGCTTATTAGCACTCTGTGACTTGTGGTTAACAAATGTTACATTTGATTCTGGAGTACACCATGACTGTAAGGAGTAACTTTAAAGTCACTGATAATATATTAAGAGCACTAACTTTGCTATCAATATGAGACTGAATCCCTATTTAACCTAAGTTCTGCCCCTTACTAGATATGCAATCATGTGTGAGTCATTTACAATTATTAGTTATTAAGGCAAAATACAGAAAATTTTGAGAACATCTCTAAAGAGTCTGCTGCACAGAGAAGCATTCTTTTCTTCTCTTGTAAGAAATACCTCATAATGTTGGTACAGGGATTACAAAGTCCCACAAGTAAAGCTACTTAAGAATTCAATAATTACAGATAGTAGAACTATGATGGCTCCTTCTGATTATTGGTACTTTATTTCTACCTCCAACCAGAAATCATTTTCAATGGAAAAGTAAGAATTTCTTTCCATCAACATGATTTAATTAATAACTAATAAAGCAAGTGGCTCTCACACATTTATGCCTCCCAAAATTAGAAACTAGTACTTAACATAATGAGAATTTCATAAAGATTCATTGGATTTGGAAGGAAATAATATAAAAAGCACCGACCCTGAATTTTAGCTTTGATGTCCACAGCTGTCAACTAGCATCCCAACGGATTCTGCACAGGGTCTCACCTGCAGCACAGGCACACTGTCACTCCACAGGCAGACTTGGACGTAAAGATTAAAGTAAGGAATTTGTGTGAAAATCAGTACGTATTGTCCTTCTTCCTTAACTTTTGGTTAAAAGGCAAGACTAAACTTTTAATATACATCAGTAATGATTAGCCTTCCACGTGTAAAATACAACTGTATTTAGTTAAGGAATCATATGATCGATGAAGTTCAATTTAGATGCAACAATAAACATATTGTAATATTACACCTTAAAAAATACAAACAGCAGTGGTTCTCACAGTTTGCAATAAAAACTGATGGAGTAGCTTTTGTAAGATACATGTGACCGTGGAATCCATGCATATGAAAACTCACCTGCTGACTGTGATACCTCTGTGGCTCTATGTAAAAGTCAACTACATTTTTCTGAATTGATTGGACCAGTTACAGTGCAGGATCCCTGAGTTCCACTGAACAATTCCTGATGATGGAGCTTGGATAACTAAATTTTAAGAAACACCATAGGGTGATTATTATGCACCCTAATGCCTAAAAACCAATGACCATATGTATAATTACACACTTGAAAACATCTTCCATAATAATTGCGTACATTTTAAAAATTAGCTTCTATACTTAATATCATGATCAAAAGTAATGTATGAACAGTAAGTTTAAAAAGTTATTTTAAAAGCTAGTTTAGTCTAGTTTACAATTATTAGTTATTAAGGCAAAATACAGAAAATTTCAAGAACATCTCTAAAGAGTCTGCTGCACAGAGAAGCATTCCAACTAAGAGATGTCCTAGATTTGAATGTTCTTAAGTTGTGAGTTTTGCTCTGACTTGGATTTTATTATTCCTTCTTTAGTTACAGCAGTAATGGCAGGGACACTCATTAGTATTTGTACACTGCTTTTACTACTGGTGAAAACGTAACAGATATGAACTCACTCATTTAATCCTCACAATGACTTTATGAGAGTTTATAGGGAAGGTAAACTCTACTATTGCTTTTTTAAAAATTATAAAGGCAAACTTAAAAAGTTAAGTGAATTATCCAATCCTTAGTTTATTTGTGCTTTCAGCGATATGTGGACTTAAAAGTCAGGCATAAATTCCATGCAAAAACATGTGAAATTTAAACCTTAACACTTGACTTTTAAAAGTTATGAATAAAATTTAAAATAGCATGAAATAATATGTAGGTGGCAAGTAGTTGCTCTTCAAATTTATTCTTCTTATTTTATAGCTTAAAAGACAAAGATGGTGGTAACCCAATCAACCAAACTAAATATTTAATAAAATGCAAAATCTTACGATGCCTCTCAGTTATCATAATTTCCTTGCCCATATCAAATTTAACCCCATAAGAAGAGCTTTCTCTTCTAAATCATACCAAGTATTATTCTCAACAATGAGTAATTTAACTTTTAGCTACAGTAATAATTCAAAAATTGAGATGCCAAAGGTACAAGAATAAGGAAAACACAAGAGCGGGCCCTCCAAAACTCATGAGTTGGTACCCGGATCAACCGGGTCCAGTGACTTACATACTCATGTCAATGATCTCACTCACATTAGCACAAGGAATTTGTTGTAAAGCTGGAATTAGAAACTGAGTATTGACTACACAGCCAACTATAACACACACACAAACACACACACACACACACACACACACACACAGTCATTTTAATACCAAAGAGAAAGATAGAAAGAATTGTTTTAAAAGGAGGTAAGTCAAAAGGTGTTCTTCCAAAAGAGAAATGCTTTAAAAACCATTTTTATCTTGGAGGGGGGAGGGTAAAGTAAGTGTGTGTGTGTGTGTGTGTGTGTGTGTATTATGTATGTGTATATATGTAAAATAAGTGAATGTGTCATAAGCTACCCAGTATAAGTATTCCTGTGGACCTCAAGTAACTTGAGTGTTCTGAATGACATTGAAGGATCCAGAATGACAGAAGTCCATACATAAGCCTCATCCTCCAGCCCAGGGCTTATATGCTTAGAAACAATGACAAGTGAATGTGAGAAGTGGTATTATCAAATGTGAGAAGGGATGCATATCAAAGTTCCCATCCAAATTCAAAGGAAGAAATAGCTGTGTCTGACATGCTGAGTCTCAGCTTTATAAGCAGTAAGAACTGGGTGACAATCTCTCCTATTTGTTGTCTTCTCCATCTCCAATTCTAAGTTAAATACATCCCTTTCTGAAATCAGCATTTTAAAAGAATTTTTAATACACAGTAGGATGAGAAGGGGGAAATACACAGACCATAACATTTTCTTGAGAATTAAGAATTCTCAAACACACTAAAACACTTCATAGGGATTTTTGTATCATTAATGCAAAATCTTGGCTTAGAACAAACTGCAAATATTTTTCTGAATGTCCAGTTCTTTCCTTTTCACTGGCTTATGCATTAGTTACTCTCATAGCAACGGGGACACAAGGTGGCACTGTCGTGCTGACATTCATTCCAGGCCCTTTCTAAATGGACAAATTTGAAAGAGGCAAAAGGGTCTATTGTGGCAGTTAAAACCAGAGTTGTGATACTGGCCTCCCATGTCTGCCAGTATTTACAGGGGGCTAAGAAAGAACAAATCTTTTTGAATTTCATGAAAATCACATCATTCTTTTATAGAAGACAACATATTCTCTGATGGCATCGCCAAAATGTCATGTCTGTGTTCATAAAAATGTTCAAAGGCATCCAGTTCAGCTTTGCCAATAGAAACTCAGAAGTGAGTTGTGTACCATGAATAAGCTGTGGACATGGACCGTCTCTCCATCTAGTGGCCAGTGGGAAAGAGGAGCCATAGAAGCTAGGCTGCACTCCACTTACTTACTTAAAACTATCTTTTCTCAGACTACCCACAGGCAATTAAGCCCTTCAGTCTGTCAAAAAAGAATTTTTGGTTTATTGCAATTATTGGGTCATTAAATAAGACCAATAATATATTGTGACATCTACTTACCCTGATATCCACCATCTCAAAATTAAAGTACTATGCTCTCTCTCAGATCACACAGGCTCCTTTTACTCTTCCACCATTACGAACCCAAACTTCCCCCATCCACTTTTAGCTTACAAACAGAAACTATGAACAGAGAGAGCTACAAACAGAGCTACCTAAAACAAAATCACACTGCTTAAGACTTAAAAAAAATAGAATCAGAGAAGCTTTTCTGTTTTACTGTCAAAGAAAAACCCTGCAAAACGGAGATTGTGACTTATTTAAAATCACAGTCAAATGAAACAAGGCCTCCAGATTTAGCCACTTTAAATCCTTTCTGGCATTAATTAATCCCACCTGATTCCAGAGGACGAGCTTTTTGTAGCAGACCGACTGTGGGGTTTTTCTCAACATACCAGAAAAAAAAAAAAAGTTTTTAAACTTTTGTTCATGTTTCATGGCCAACTGATAGACTGAAACTATTGTGTGTGGGTCCTAGATATCTTGATTTTGGTGGGTAAAGTGAGAATGTAAGAGTACTTTTTTTTCTTAAAAGTAAAGAATTATCTGTATCTATTCAACATTTGCAAAGCAAACCACCAAATGGGCAGGATGCAGGGAAGAATGGGCTATTAAAAACTGGTTCCAGAAAGCCTTTATGTAAAACAAAACCTGAATCCATTTTGTCTGATGGGAAGTTTAAGAGGGTGTTTTGGTTACTGATTTATATAAAATTACTTGGCTTTATTTTAAGAGGAAACACACACAAACTTGGTGGGTCAGTTCACCCACTTTAACTTAGCTCATGGTGCTTCTGTGGTGACTGCTTTGTTACAGGACAAATACATCTGGTCACCAATATGAAGATCTGCTCACAGCTCAAACCCCAAGGACTAAAGGACAGAAAGAAGCCTGGTGCTGAGAGTACTACTCATGTGAGACGCCTTGACTTCTGCTCCTACCTTGTTGAGGTGACACCATTAGAATCTGTCTTGGGACGGAGGGAGTATTTACATCTGCTTTAGCAGGATGAAAAGGGAAGCTGTAGGGATGGGTCAAATAGCTTATTCCAAAGTTGCACACAAAGTATTTTCCTTTCACAACTCCTCCCACATTCAGTATTACTTATGTCAACTTCTTTCTTAATCACAGCTATTTCTCTCCCTTGCAGAGATGAAATGAGAGAATAAAGACCATTGCTGATATAAGAAACCACAAAATGTTACAAGTATTTTACTGCTTTTTATCCTACTTGAAACCTAGGTGCTAAGAATATATGACCAAGAACCTAGGGACATGAGTAAGTACATACAGAACAGGAGTGTATTTACTGAATTAAGAGGACTTTTAGTGTGTCCAGCATTTTAAAAAGAAAGCAAATCACCAATAGTGTAAAGCAACCCAACCCTCCCAATATCATTTGCCTAACTTCTATTTAGACAACAACAAAAAATTATGTCTATGTAAGGAAGGTGTTTTTATTTTAAATGACAGTCATACACATGTGGATATGAAAACCAAAAAAGTTACATAACCTGAAGAAGCATTCTGCTAGTTATTTTTACTAATGGCTAAGTTGGCATACCCAAACAAATCGAAAACACTCTTATAATTTTTGTCAGTTACATTTTATTTGCCAGAAAGATCAAACTATGAAATGAATTCACAACAACAAATCACAATTAAACTGAAAATTCAAAACTAAAAACAGAAACCCACGGTAATTTAATAAAGAGAAAAACTAAAGGCTTCTAACTGTTAATATTTATATAACAAATTTTATGGTTTCAAAAAAGGTTCACGTTGAGTTTCTTTAAGGGCAAAATAATACTATATGTAATTTGTAATTATTCCCATTTGTATAGTTTTCAATTTATTGGGCATCATTTTATTCTCCTAACTGCAAACTCTACTATTTAATATAACTCCTTACATTAGTAGTTTAATGAGAACTTTTCAAATAGATCCTTGATACTTAACTGCTTAATGTGAAATATGAACACTAAATTCATCATATCTGAAGACACAAATGTCTTCAGTGCCAAATCTACTTCTTATACCAGAAAGGCAAACAGTATATAATAACCACTAACCTTTCAATCAGCTTCGATGCAAAGCACTCAGAATTAATGAAAAATGTGCTTGGTTCCATCTGCCAACTATAGGAACTGATCAATTTACTGCCCTTGCTTCTTTTCTCGATATTCTTATATAGAAAAGTTGTTAACTTTGTCTGGGTTAAAGTGGTTATGTAAGAGCCGCATTGCTTAACAGAACTACAAAACACTGCCTAGAGATTCAGTTGAGTGTCACAAGATTCCAGAAAGGCCAAAGTTCTACATCCTCAAGCTGATGACTTTCAAGTGAACTGTAGACTAACTAAAGAGCTTGATCCTGAAGGAGAAGAGATGTTATGGAGCCGAAGTCAAGAATAATTTTCCCTCAGCTGAGTGCAGAACCAGCACAGTATTTGTCAATTTGTCCATTACCACAGGAGGAACAGTGTCACAGAAAAAGCCCCACTTCTAAGCCCCCTGAACGCTGCTTTGAACACCTACTGTGGTGGATGTCACATGCTCCATAGTAATAACAGGTAGGGGGCACTATTCCTTCTTAGAGCCTCAGAAATTTGCCTCTATTGCTTCTGAAACAGCTTGAGATTATTCTTGGTACATTAAATATAATAGGTATCAATAGTGATATGTGATTATAGGACATTTGTATAACAGGACAAGAAGTCAGACATTTTCTAGAATGTATAGAATATGCATGTAGCCTTTAGACTTTGGGTCACAAATGAAAAGTACCTAAGTTAAGGGATTACATAATAGCAACCAAAATGTCTTATATAACAAAAAAAAAATATTTAAAAGGCCTTGGCCTCTAAGCAAAGAACAGGTTGCTTCGTTAATATGTGGTACTGGCACATGGAAACACAGGCAGACGGAAGGACTAGGTTAGGAACTCAGGAAGTGGGCGCCATCAAGGGTCAACCAAAACTAAGTATAGACAAAAAGACATATGGAAACTTGCTACTTTGTAAACTACTTCAAGATTATTTTTTAATGGAAAGATAAAACTACTTACAAGTATACCTTGCACAATTGACAGTGTGTACTGACAATACTATAGGATAGCCTGCTTCTTTGTGATAGCAAATTTCTAAAATTTGTTTGTATTTTATAGAGCCGAGTAACTGAAAATATTCAAACTTTTCTCTTCAGTACAGCTTAGGTCCTTACTAGTTAAGAAATTTAGGATGGGCTTCTTTAGTAGATGTTAAATAAAGCATATTTTTCAACTAAAAAACATAACTTGTATATTTTTAAGAAGGTCCAAGGTGGGGCAGCTCGAATGCCCATTATCAGCAGCTACTCTCAAGAGGCCATGCTTACAATTGAAGAAGGCTGGAACCAGCAGCATTCAAAGAATGTCAACAGCAGACCTCCCTTTGCCAGAAAAGATCACAGTGAGCACGGGGCCTGATGCTGCTTCCACATACCCTGCCAGACCTCGGAGCAACACGTTGCTCGGGGCCTAAATTTGGGTTGGGCAAGTCCATGGACACATCCACCAATAATTTCTATATTTATAGAAAGCCAGAACATGTGTAGATAATCACACAATTGGTTATTTATATAGTGCCAGATTTTATGAATACAGGAATTTGTTAATTAGCACAAGGACTAATCATTAAAATTCAAAAATAGATAAATAAACAGGAATGCCATTTATTTGTTAACATTTCAGGGAGAAAGTATGCAGCTGCTTTCCTTTTGATGAATATAGGCTTCTGCAGAAAAAAAAATATGAAGGAAAAGTATCTCCAATTTTTGAAGCCCTATTGAGTAAGATCCAGGAAATCATACATAGTCTTTCTATTAAAAATAATCATACTGATTCGCCCTTCAGTTAAAAAAATTTTAGAAAGTTTAAACTGGCATGTGCTTAGCATTTGAATCATACTGTTTGGCATTCCACTGTTTGGGTGCTTTTCAAAGAGCCAAAGCTGATTTTCATCGGATAGGAGTTAAAAAGCACACACACGTCACTCAATACCAAATTGTTTTAGCTACAGGGCATGGCAAAGCATGAAATAACTGCTTTACAGCACTTCCTCATGTGGGTGTGTTAGATAACTGTCTACTCTAACATTAAAATGAAACACACTGTGACCTGACCAGAGTTTCGGGACTTAAACAGGAAGATGAGCCCACCATAACCAGCAAGGCTGGTTAATGAATTTTTCTGGCACTCTATAGCCCTCCTGTGACGAAAGCCTTTCAGCTTTCCAAATCCCTGTGCAGCAGAGGGCACTGGCTTTAAGTTTACTTATGCACATTTTACAATGTCCTGCAGCATTTAGATTGTGACAGTTCCTTCCAGAAAAGGGCAAGATTATTTTTTATCCTAAAAATATTTTCGATTTACTGAAGGCCAACCAAGAATTATAATGCAAAAGAAAACACATTCTAAAAATTAAAACCACCACAAAAATGACTAAAATTTTCCTTGCTTTTATCCTTTCTGGGAGGTAAAAAAATTTCCATTCTCTTTTGGAGTTACAGCATTTGGTGTTTACTTGTGGTTAATGTAAAAACACAATGTGAAATATTTAAAATTCTATCAGCAATGCATCTATGATTCTTTGATCCATACAAATATGAATTATGTACATAAATACACATAATTTCCACAAAATACACATGCACAAAAAAGAGATTGATCAAACAATCTGTGAAAGATTTCTTTTATCTAAAAATGCATCTTAGATAATTCATCAAGAGATAATACCCAATTTAAAAAAAAAAAAAAAAACAGGTGTATGACACAGACACACTCTTCTTCTGACCTATTAGTTCTGAAACAACTTTCTGGATCACAGTCAGAAATGGGAAAAATTCTATTCAAAACACCAACTATGCACAGTGTTAATGCACATTTCCTAAAGCCTCCCTCAAACTTAACTTGGACTTTTGATTAAAAAAAAAAAAAAAAAAAAAATCTCTGAAAGGGCCTGACTGCATGCACTTCAGGTCTGTACGCTCTTGGTCAGGGCTGACCTTCCCAGCCGAAAAGACAGGGGAGAAAAAAAATAAATTAAAAGTCTAAGTAGATTTTTTTTAAAAGAAGGGGTAAAGAAGACGTTTAGTAGCAAAAGTTCACTACCTTCCATAATAATGGATTTTGAATCAAGGCTTTCCTAGGTTTGAACTTTGAGAGAGTGTTGTGGAGTCTGCTCTCGTGTCCCAGGTGGGTTAAGAATATTGCTTTATGGACTTCTTTGTGTTGTCAGAGAGGCCTAATGGAATTAACAGGGGAAAGTCTGCTACTTATAGTAAATAAATAATGTATCACAAAAAGGTGATTGTTGTTATCAAAGATCTCTACAGATAAGCATTCCTTTCCTATCACTGCTCGTGTATCTTCTGAAAACATTTATGTACCTCACTGTCTGACTTAATTTTTATCAGATAAATAAAAGTTTTACTTTCATACAAATATAAATAAAAGTCTATCTAAAAGTACACTTCAAATCCACCTTATTTAACTACTCCTTGAAATTTTGAAAAAGCACTATTCTAGAAAATTCCTCGACAATGCAAGCTAGTTTCAAGCATAACTTTTTTCCACCATGAAAAGAAAAAAGAAAAAGAAAAAAACCTCAAATACATATTTTCAATAACAAATCATTACTTATGGGCTCAAATACGGTAAGGGAATACTTACAGTTGTTGCATAAAGTGGCCTGATACACTCCATAGCTTCCACTTTGTTAAAAAAAAAATTTAAAGGCTAGCCTCTACTCCTCCCTCCCCAAGCATAAGCAAGCAGGAACATACTAAAAGGAAACTGTCCCAGGATAAAAACTTCTTGTTAAGAAAGTTTGTATTCTTACTAACCACATTATTACCCATATAAATGCAACAATCTATCTGTAAAATAGAAAGTTAGAAAATAGCCACAATTTCTTTGAAACTATAGCCCCCTGATGCACTATTTCTATATGTGTACTAGCAAAAAAATAGTTACTTGATTTTTGCCCACCCTTGGGGGCTACCCCTCACCTTATGTTCAATGTCATCAAATAAACATGCTGGCATAAAGTAAATGCAACCTGCTTTAAGGATTTCTACTGTAAATATGGACTTTAAACTTCAATGTAAAACAAAGAACAAGAGTCTCGTTTTGGTAGTACCCACACTGGCACTGCAGCTAAAACTCACTGGCAAACAACTAACAAAATCCAGTTAGCAATAAATAAGGACAACATGATATATAGACAGACAGATGGAATTGCATAAACAGACGAGAAAAGCAAAGAGACAAACATACGGAGGAGTTTGTTTTAAAAGAGTGAAAGATTCTGATTTACTCATTACTTTAGTAAGAAAAATAGGTTTGTTTGTAATTATTTTTAAACTAATAAAACTGAATCACAAGGTCACACCCTTAAATAATTAAGAAAATTAGTAGAGGGTAGGCCTCCTATAGATATTCCAAATTTCAAGCTAGCATTAGCTCTGTCAAATTTAAATACAGAAATTAAAATTCAGGAAAGAAAGCCTAAAAGCACTGTGGAGTAAATAAGATGATAAATACAGGGGGACTGAGGAGGCAGGGTTGTTTTTATGAAAGTTGTCTGCCCCTACCTTCTTCCCCAGCGCTGAGTTTCTCTTCTCATAATCGGTGTCTCCCTGGAAGTACAGTGTGAGTGGTAATGACTGCCTGCCTCCCTAATGAGTCCATTTTCCTGCTCTTGATGTTGTGTATATACACACACTGCAACCTACCTTACAAACCACAGAGACGGGAAGAGAGAGAGAGAGAGAGAGAGAGAGAGCAAGAGAGAGGGAGGGAAAGGGGGGGCAGAGAGAGAGAGAAAGACAGAGACAGAGCAAGCAAGCCAGTGAGAGAGAAAGAGAAGGAGAGAGAGAAAGAAAAACAGAAACAGAGAAAGAGAAAGGCACAGACAAAGCCCTCCTACCAGACAGCAGACAGCCCTCCTTCCCCTATCCAGGAAAATGCAACTCGTCTAATGCAGCAACAGGTTCAGTATTGCCAGACAAACAGAGTGAAAAAGGTATATTCTCTATAGCATTACTGCTTGCAAATAAACAGTTTAAGAGCAGCTGGCTCCACCTTCTTTATTTATGCTCCATTATGAAGAATGTATTGTTTCAGCTCTGGCACACAGTGCGTGTGTAATTATCATAAATACATTTTTGCATATTAGCAGGAAATAAGGAATTACATAGCTTATTTGTGCAATCTTTCAATTTTATTTTTTGAATGTGAGAAAAATGTCAACAAATCTGATCTGACAAAAGCCTAGTAATGATTTTAAAGTCAGAGCAGTCTTAAAGGAGACTGTAAGAAACAGACTCCATACAATAGGAAAACTGATCTCAGACAAACTGATAACTGCAAAGACAAAATAACTGTTCAGTAAATAAACCAAGACCATAAACAAAACTATAAGACAAAAACAGAATTAAGTTTAATTAACTTGCTAATAGGCTAGTACCCTAGAAAAAAGCAGACTGGTTTCTTGTTTGAAGCATCCAGCTACACAAACACCACAATGCAACGCAATCTGTATGAACAGGTGCAATGCATTTAACACAAAGTATACCAGAGAAATAAACCCATTAGCAGTTACCATTCAAGCAAGACAAAGTCCCATACAATATGGATCTGAAACTACAGTAAATAACCTTTCATCTTTTATTAGAAATAAAAACTAAAACTGGTGCTTTTAAAAAAAACCTTCCTTGAAAGAAAAAAAATGAAACTCAGTATATTATAGCTTTAACCAAATTTTCACGTGCACTAGCTCCAGGAAAATAGTGCTAATTATATTACTAGTCCCACCACATGCTCCTCATAGCCTGTGCTAACTCCCAGACGCCTTTGCTAAAGTGGTGATATATTTTCAGCTGTGGGATGATGAACATCAGAAAATAGAACTGGCTGCGAGTCCCTTGTTTCTTTCAAAACAACTCGTGATGCACCAAACTGTATCTGAGTATCGTATCTGTGTACACACCCATCTTCCTTAAGATTGTTCTATACAGTTTGACTATATAATTTGTGTGCATTTAAAAATATTAAAATAGAGTAAATTTTCCTAAAGGAATCACACACACACAATGAAAGGTAAGAGGGTGCATTTGACTTATTCCAATGCTATATTTTGATGCCAATAACCTTAAATATATTATCTGTAAAACCATCTTTTTATATGGCTTAGCATATTACTGTACTACAAAATTCAGAATGTAGTCCTTTACATAGCCAAAATAACTTTACCATGCTAGGTGGGGGGTATATATAGATCAGTTAGCAGAGTGCTTGAGGAGCATGCACAAAGGCCTGGGTTCAGTCCCCGGCATTTCCTAAAACTGGACATAGTGTCTTATCCTTATAATCCCACATTTAGAGAAAGTGGAGGCAGATGCAGGAGAAGTTACAGTTATCCTTAGCAACATACTAAATCCGTGGTCAGCCTATATATCAACCTTGCCCTTGCTGCTCTATCTGATAAGTCCATGTTTATCGTAACGCTATAATATAATCAACATGCTGTGCCTCTTGAAAAACAAATAAAATATCAATGGTGTAAAAGAGTAGAGAAGCTGGGAAACAGATCCACATAAAGTTAGTCAAGTAATTGTTAACAAAAACTGCAACACACATAGCACAGGAACAAAACAGCATGAAAAGCCCTAGACTACAACTCGAAATTCTGGCAAAAGTACCTGTACAATGCAACACTCTAGGACTCCAAAACTACAGGAATAAATCTTTAAGTAAAACACTAATGGTGTGACCCAAGAAAGAACGAATTCGTAGACTGAACTTCATTAAAATCACCATTTTTTTCACACGTGTAGAATACTGAAAAAATAATGGTAAGACAAGCCATAGAAAACTAGGAAATATTTACAGAAGACAAATCTTATAATATATACTCATCTAAGATATGAAAGTATGTCTTCAACTCAAACAAGCAACAGGATGTAAAAGATGGGCAAAGAGCTTACCAGTCAGCTCATTGAAAAGGAAAACCAAAGGCAGATTAGCAAATAAAAACATGTTTGTCGCCGGGTGGTGGTGGCGCACACCTTTAATTCCAGCACTTGGGAGGCACAGGCAGGCAGATTTCTGAGTTCGAGGCCGACCTGGTCTACAGAGTAAGTTCCAGGACAGCCAGGGCTATACAGAGAAACCCTATGTCGAAAAACCAAAAAAAAAAAAAAAAAACCAAACATGTTTGTCATATGTCTTCAAAGCACTGCAAAGCAAAACAATAAGATATATCACTGCACACTCATGAGAACAGCCAAAACCCAAGGCACTGACGATACCAAATTCTTGCTAGTGGGAATATGGAGCAACCTGAATGCTCCTTTACTCCTGGCAACAATAATACATTTGCTTGACAGCTTCTTGCAAATCTATTTTTTAAAACATCCTCAACAGAGTGTTCTACAGGAACTTGAAAATAATCAAAATGTTCTTTATTAGATAAATGGACAGTCTGTTGTATATTAAGACAATGGAATGTTTTCCAGTACTAAAAATAAAGAAGCCAGGAAATGCTATGGAGGAAATTTTTATATGATTCCACTATATGACATCCTAGAAAACATAACTGTAAATAAGAATTCCGAGTCATGGTGAAAATGAGATGAATAAATGAAGAACAGAGGACAGTCAGGGCTTAAAATTACCCTCAGTGTGACCTGAATGGGACCAGATAGATGTGATAGTACTTTTGTTCAAATCCACAGAATGCACAACGTTAAGAGTGAATCTACAGACAAATGTAGAGACTGGATTTTTTTTTTTTTCCCAAGAGAGGGTTTCTCCGTATAGCCCTGGCTTATCCTGGAACTCAATCTGTAGACCAGGTTGGCCTCAAACTCAGAAATCCAACTGCCTCTGCCTCCCAACTGCTGGGATTAAAGGCATGTGCACCACCGCCCAGCTAGAGACTGGATTTTGAGTGGTAATAATTTCACAGAGTAAATCAATGGTTACATTATCAACACAGTGAGGGAGGGTACAAATAAAGGCATGAGGGTAAAGGGCACATTTAAAAATCTGATAGCTTCTTTTCAATTCTCTACAAGCCTAGGAGTCCTTTAAAAAAATAAGAAAAACTAGTGGGGCTAGAGAGGTGGCTCAGCAATTAAGAATGTGTACTGCTCTTGCAGGGAATCAGAATTCAGTGCTCCACAGCCTGCACCTGTATGAGACAGCTCACACCTGCTTGTTAACTCCAGCTCTGGAAAGGCCCTGGGCCTCTGATTTTTCCACAGCCACCACTGCTCACATGCACACACCCTACACACATTCATACACACAGTTAGAAATAAATACAAAGTCTATCACTGATCAAATCTAAAACACACTGCTTCTGGAGCAACCACAACAATTCAATGTATCAAGGCACTTACAAGTGCCAACTTGAAAATCTGAATTCAATGATTAGAACCCATAGCAGGGGAGAATCAATTCCCAAAGGATGTCCTTTGATTTCCAGACTCGCACCATCATAACACAATAACAACATACTCATTCATACACACACACACACACACACACACACACACACACACAAAACAACTAAATAAATATTGTTTTCTAGACCCAGAACTGCTGCTAATTTTTGCATATCCTGAAAAGTCATGTAACTATTCACAGTTTAGGTTTCTTTCATATAATAAAAATTAAATTTAAAGAAATAATTGGATTTGTACTAACAATTATTGTGACAGGCAGTGCTTAATTGTTCACTATGTATAAGAAACTGTTCTAAGTCATTTTCATTTATTAACTTATTAAATCTTAATAATGACCCTATGAGGTAAGAACTGTTTTTAGGCTATATTTTCAAGATGAAGAAACAAGAAGATTAAGTAATTGTCTGAGATCACATAGTTTAGCAGTAATGGGATTTGAATCTAGCCTATCTGGTTTAGATCTCATGGTTTAGTTCTTATACTTCAATGCTTCCAAATATCTTATGATTGCTAAAGCATCACCCAGCCATAAGATTCTGTGCTTGTGGGTTAAATTCAATACACCATGCCCTGCATATTAATGCAGCACAATTAAAATTTCAACACCTGGGGTTCTCAGTACATGTGGTTTATGGGTATAGCGAGTCTAAAATACCTTCTGTGAAGTATTCTTGAATATTGTGTAATGACGGATCCATGGTAAAGTACTTGCAGACATGTGAGACCCTGAGCTCAAATCCTCAGAACTCAAGTCAATTTTGTAATCCCAGTGTTCCTAAGGTGAAATGTAGGCATAGGAGAATCCCTAGACACTCACAAACCAGCTAGCCTCCTATACACAGCAGCAAACATCAAGACATTGCCTCAGAAAGATCAAAGACTGGAAGATGAAGCCCAAGGCCCAAGATTATCCTCTGGGTGGCATACTTTGCAATGTGGCATGATCATGCCTACACACACACACACACAAATCATTCATACATGTGTGTATATGTGTGTATGTGTATATATATATATATATATATATATACACACACACATATATATATACACACAAAAAAGATTTTTTAAAAAGTTGTATAGTTTAATAATAATAATGCAACCAAGTATTTAAAAAATTAAATAAATACATAAAATATAATAGAGTATTTCTGTTGTGTGAGAAGGAACTAGAAATGCAAGAGTCAATTGTAAGAATTTTAAGAACAATAAATAAATAAATGTATGTGATTTTATATAACCTGTTTCAACTGTGAATTATTTGGATATATTCAAAATTTTCATAGTTTTTACTTACTCTTAAATAAAAAATGTACCCTTGCCCTGATCTTTACTACGCACTAGAGATAAAACAACGTGAAAACATTGACACACAGTTCCTGTCCTTGAAGACTTCATAGGACAGAAGGGGATGGACAGACAAACAGCCCAATGAACAAACCAAATCCAACTGGCTAAACTGGTATTTTACAAGAGTCCCTTAAGCCCCTCAATAAGCTAAACACAAGTCTATAAATGTCTAGAGTTAAAATATCAAAGTGTGTGTGCACATACTTGGAGGGAAGGAGTACGTTCTGATACTTGGAGGGAAGGGGTAGGTTCTGAGATTAGAATTAGGCGTTTGCTTTCATACAATGACCTCTATAAACAAAATCTCTAGTGAATTCTTTAAATACATAATACACATATATGAGTGGAAATTAGTGGTAAATACTGTCCTACTGTATTAAATTCCATTGTTTTCAATTACATGCATCTCGGTCAGTGTTATCTTAATAATGACTTCAAAGAATGTGCAGATTTTTTAATTCTTCAAAAGCACAAAGAAAGCTTAATTTCAAAGGCACTCACCAATATCCCAAGTCATACTCTTCCTGAGCTCAGGCATCATTAATGTTTTAAGACTATCCTCAAGATTCCCAAAGATACCTCTACTGTGAAGAAGAGGAGGAGAAAATTAGAGCCACGTTGCAGCAATGGAAAGTTTCGGAAGCCTGAGGAAAAGGGTAGAAAAGCCATGTTTAGGAACAGTCAGACAAAATGGTTAATTGCTACACTAAACAGAAGACTTTGTCACTGAAGCCGCCATCATCAAGTTAATTCTATGTGTCCTAATTAGATAATAATTCTTAATTTTGGTCATCCAACTAAAATTGTATCCCATTTACTCCCAAGAAAGATGAAAAGAGACTGTAGATAAGTCAGAGTGTTCCAATACTGCCAAACAGTACAATCTTTATATGGAAAAAGGGAAATATATAATATCAATTATAATCAACAAATATTTAAGTTGAAAACTAAAGGCACTGAGTGTAACGTATGTAACCGGGAATGCCTCTGTTGTGGCTGGCTGGAGCACTGGAGAACTCTTATGCCCCTTTCCTCCATTACACTGAGACCTGTACACACACACACACACACACAGCAGAGCACTCATTCGCTTCTCTGGCCTGGCAGCTGTAGTGCAGCTAATACGTACTTGAAAATATACGCACTTTTCTTGAATGAGGACATGTGTACATGAAGGCTTAAACAAAACAATGGTACACAGGTTTCACAAACAGTACTTAATTAAAGATATGAACAATTCTGAGTTCTAAGGATGACGGAAACAACCTGTGAGTACTAGTTAAAAATGGATTAATTCAGCCGGGCGGTGGTGGCGCACGCCTTTAATCCCAGCACTTGAGAGGCAGAGGCAGGCGGATTTCTGAGTTCAAGGCCAGCCTTGTCTCCAGAGTGAGTTCCAGGACAGCCAAGGCTACACAGAGAAACACTGTCTCGAAAAACTAAAAAAAAAAAAAAAAAAAAAGGACTAATTCACACATAGCTTATTCTTATTTTAAGGTCTTTTAGACAGACAATAAAATGCTGAATAAAAAAGATACTCTCCTCTAATACATTTTATACATTTGTTTACAAGTGTGTGTGTGTGTGTGTGTGTGTGTGTGTGTGTGTGTCCGTCACACACATGTGCCTCAGTATGTTCAGGGGAAGGTCAGAGGAGAACTTGAGGAGCAGGCTCTCTCGCACCACGAGCCCTCAGTTACTGAACACAGTCTGTCAGTGGAAGCAGGGGCTCTAAACTACTCATCCATCTCAAGGACTTCTGCAAGACTGAAATCACATCCTGAGTAAGATTCAGCCCACATTCACATTTGCTTTAGCTATTAGTTTTTGTCTTCATATATGGAAGACGTCCAAGTAAAAGCTGAAGTAGGTCTTTATATACGAATGAAACTATCCTACCCGAGGAAAACACCTTGAAAGCTAGATGGTTGGGGTACATCTTGTATAACCTTCTTGTGGGAGTAAACTGCACTAAGTAAGAAAGAAGCAACCATGTGAAGGCAGGAAACATGAGAAAGAGGGAGAAGAAAAGAGAAAGCAATGAGAAATTCCCACTTGGAGGGGGAATTTTTTTTTCTCAAGTGAAGCCTAATCTAGAATTCTAAGAGTATTTTTGCAATGCAAATGTCTCTCTTCTCTACAAACTTCTAGCAAAGTCTGGATGGTGTCTACAGTCTTATAGAGTAGTATAATGACGTCCAAAAGAATCAAAAGAGAAGTCAATTCCCACACTCACGCACATACTAAAAGTTTTGCCATATGGATGGTTCTCCCTCAAGAGTTTCAGGAGTAACTACTGGAGTGAACAATGGCTAGGAAATAGTAAATCTTGAGTAAAAGAAATCAAAAGTACCTTTAATGTAGCATGACTCATGTATGGAAATGAGTCAACCTCCCTTTCGCAAAGCAAGACAAAGCAAACCATGGAGGACAATAACTACAGAGATAAATGCTAAATTACAGCATTGTAAGTTTACTTTAAATGATATGACTATCTTCATAAAATGAAGGGAATAAAGTACTTTCATTACAAAAACCAGTGGAAATGCTGACTTAATGTAATAAAAAAAATACTAAGTTCATTTACAATAATATCTACCTAGGTCTAGAAAATTCTTCTAAACATACGAACTGAATGAACTCTTCTTGCTCCCTGCTTATTCCACTCTACACAACAATCTAGGACAAAGCCAGCAGCTAGAGCTGATCTTTAAAGTTTTAAGACATATAATTTATTCATATATACAGCATATATTAAATATACCAGAAAAGTACAGCGGTACACTTACTAGGAAAAATGAATGCCACATAAAGACATGAAAGGCATCTTAACTCAAGAGTTTCTGATGTCCACCTCTAGAATAAACGTTATCACTGCTCTATGCTTTAGACCTATAGTTAGTGTTAGATGCACTATCTCATTTAGTCTCTCCAAGAGCAAAAGTCATATCAGTCCCCATCTTAGAGGTAAGAAAATGAAGTCTCAAAGGAAGAAAAAGAAGAAGAGAGGGAGAGGAGGGATTAATCTGTATAAAAAGGGCTTGAAAAATCATTCCAAAAGTTTTCTCAAACAGCAACTACAACGATTACAAAGACATTTATAGAAAAAGAAGAGTCACAATGGAGAAAGGATTGGAAAGTAGGCATGTTCCTAGATGGTTTCAATACTTGTCTTGTATGTGTGTGAGGAAGAGCTTACTAACTTTCTCAAAGTTAAATTTACAGAAAGCATAATGAAAAGCCATATATTACAAGAATAACTTCAAAGGGCTGGAGGGACAGCTCAGTGGTCAAGAGCACTGGATGCACTTCCAGAAGACCCAAGACTAAACCCCAGCACCCAAGTCTATCATCTGAAACTCTTATTCCAGGATATCTGATGCCCTTTTCTGGCCTACAAGAGCACCAGGCACACAGACAAATAGAAGCAAAACACCTATAAACATAAAATAAGATATTCTTAAAAATACATACATAAACTTCCAAAGACTGAGAGTATAGCTTAGTGGTACAAGGACAGAGAGAGGTGGGTAGGGAGAAGACAGAAAGACAGACACTTTCAAATCAAACACCATGAGCCAGCTTTCATAATTGGAAACACAGTAAAAACCTGACTAGTGATTATGAAGCCAGCTATTAACAGAGTCAGCATGATAGCAACCTGCTAAGTTCTCTGAAGCAACAGGCAGCGTAATGACCCAAATGAGTAAAACAGTATTTGTTGTTGATGGTGATGTTTGTGTTACAAAATTCAGTCAGTTCTGACAGTTATGAACTTATAGTCAAACTTTTAAAAAATGTATGGTAATATGAAATGTTTTTACAGAATAATCTAAAGAAGGTTTGATCATTAACAACAAATATAGAATAATTATGAAATGTTTATAAATATCAAATATTGTTACATGATTCTTATCAAAATATGAAATTATACTAAGTTAAATTTTAATTATGATGGGTATCCCAAAATCACCACTTTCTTAGTTGTAAGTACCTTGTCAATTAATCTCTCAGTTAGGAGTATTCTGTACAAAACAAATTTATGAATATCCATAAATTTGGACTTATTAATTTAAATGAGATAGAAGGCTTTAGTTCGAACTAATGACTTTAGTTGGACTTACTACATTGTAAAGAGTACTCCCTACTCTTAAACTTGTGCCAAATAACACTAAGCAAGTGTCTAGGCACTGTGACAAGCAATGTGAGCAGCCAGTAATGAAGGAAAAGAACATTGCTGGTAATGAAATCTGGAATCATTATGACATCATGAGAGAGAGGAAGGAGATTATTATGAAGTTAATTTATAAGCTGAATAATCTAGGACTCTAGAATATGCCTCTGACAATGTCATATATAAAGTTATACAACAGTGATAAACAGTTACCCAAGTACCATCTTAAGAAGACTCACATGACTTTTGCCTGACACTCAGAATTCCCATCCAAGTATCCCTCCACCAATAAATGCCACTGTCTCAGTATTTTACTCAACAATTGATTTGTGCTTTAGCAGTTTTAGCAGGTGCTTACAATAAGATAATAGCCATTATAAAACATCTGATTTTATTTAAGCATTACCTAATTAAGTCTGTTTTTTTCCATTTGCTATATTTTAGCTATTGCTACTGTTACCTTTTAAAATGTATTATTTATTTATGTGTGTGTATGCATGCACATGCATGCTCATATACCACAGTGTACATGTAGAACTAAAAAGACAACTTGTGAGAATCAATTTTCTTTCCACCATATTGGCCAGAGAATGAACTCAGATGGTCAGACTCAGCAGCAAGCAATTTACCTACTGAGTCATCTTGCCGATTTTAAAGTTATCGGAATAAATATATCAAAATAATACATCAATTTTCGGCAGTCTGAGTGACAGTCAAAATGTTTACAGCTGATAAGTCATGAGCAATATGTACAGCTGGTAAGTCAAATCAGTAAGAAATGTTACTGTGACTAAGACCAATGAGACTGTTGCTGGTGTAAGTAAATAAGGGATGTAATACCATTATGTAGTTCCTAATCAACTCTAGCTTTCAGTAACAAACCAAAATCCATATTTAAAACCAAAATGGCAAAAACTGAATTAGCATGTAATTTCACCAGTGTATTACCTCCACTATACTTGGGAGCAATCGATTCTCCAATTGTAAAAATAGTAACCCTGCCTGTAAAATTATTTTTAAACTTTCAGTTCTTACCTACGATTAGATTCTGCGAAGATTTTTTTCATACTTTGTAAAATATTTTCTACTAGTTTTAAAGCTAAGTTTTAGCTCCATGGCATCGTAGACAGAGCACTGTGAATGCTAATGACTTAAATTCATTAGCTAAAACTATTTGCTTACTGAAGGATGGGTCTGGTTTCCCTTAATGACCTTGAAAACTACATTTCCCAGAGTGCTTTGCAAGAATGAGCCCTGCTGACATACTACTAAAGAGAAATTATTTTTTCGTATTTGCTTTTTTGGCACTAGTAGTCTCAACAATGGTACTTGATCTGCCTCTACAACACAGAACTCTTAGGAGGTAGCTCTCAGGGCTGCTAGTGATGGCAGCAACGGGAGTAGCATTGTAGACAAGCAACATCCATACATGACTGCAAAGTCCAGCCCACTTGGCACATAACAGAACTCTGGGTTCCTAGGCTCTTCAGACTCACTAGGGGTACACTGTTGTTCAAAACCAGAACTGGTAAACTCTGGGTGGCTATATCCTTGTCTTGTTTTAGCTGAAGACGTTCGTGCTAAGTAAAAGTACCGCCTTTTTGGTGAGTTTCCTTGATTTTGTTGTTTGTTTGCTTGTTTATTTTCCCATTGAATCTAAAGCTCATTGACTCTCTCTGGCTTGCTGTCTTCAAGGTTGACAGATCCACCTGTTCACTCCCCAGCTGTCCTGCACAGTTTTTGTACACCAGCGCTGAGGATCCAAACTCAAGTCGGGACCCTGCAGCACTCTAACTACACAGCCATCTCCTCATCTCTCCAACAGACTAGCAACTGAATTCAATACTCTTCAGCCACTCCATTCTGAATTATTTAAATTGGTCTAGTGACATTGATTAATATAAGTCCAAACCCCAGTATACTCAGTTATTGATACATTTTACAAATATACATTACTATATTCTATACATTGTAGGCTAGCAATAGGCAGTACTATGCATTTAAGTGAAAAAATGAATAACACTTCAGATTTTTAATTTGTCAATATTTTAAAAACATTTTCCTTCACTAAAAACAATAAAAGCAGAAATTCGATTAAATAAATTGGGTCATCTGTTCTACATATTGTGAAGTCACAATTAGAAAGGATGGTATCATGTGAAATTAACTGTAATCATTAGCATGGGAGAGGTTGCAGAGAAAGCTTCACAAACCAGCAGACTAAATGGAGGAAGAGTGGGTTCAGCTGTGCTTACTAATTTACAATGCTTGGTTTCCAAGCACAGCCACCAATTATAAGAAATATCTTGTTGAAGTAAGCGGATAAAGTTCTATCTTTCTTGATGTCATACTATGACCTGTGCTCCATACTGTGAGATGCAGTTCAGAAAATTTTTAAACTTTTAAAACGTATTAAAGACTGCATTTGCAAGACTATAAAGTGAGTTATAAATTTATGTCCTAAATTTATAAAACTATGCAGATGCATTTTGTACAGATTTTTTAAAGCACAGAAACTAGTTTTGCAAGTATGGTAGTTTTGTCAACAAAAATCTCATCATAATAAAAGTGATTATCATTCAATATGAAATGCTATCTCTATACCATGGGTCTTTCAAATATCAATTACTTTCTTGCTCATCATTAGTGCTAATTCTTTTAAAAGTTATCAAGTCTATTTCTTCCTAAAATGTATGACAGAAAGGTCAGTACGGACAGTACACACAGTCCAGTCACCACAGAACATGTGTCATGCTGTGAAAGAGCAATGCACGGCAGCCGTAAGTTTAATAGTTACTGGTGCATCTGAAACTCATGGGCAGTCTCCATCTTCCCAAGGCTTCACACTGGCTCCACTAACATGTTACTTTAGTTCCACTGTTCTTGATGTATTTTCTTCTGTATGTAAAGCTTTAATATCAAGAACAAACTATATTAATGACATCCTATAGCACTTAATTTTTTAAGTACAGTATCTTTGGAAAAAATAGCTTGTTTACAAATAAATCAATTCGGATCTCACACTGAAACCTAACCTCAAAACACTTTTTATACACATCAAATCTCTCTAATGCATAATTATATGAATATACTCATGAGTTTTCAAGAATGCATTGTTGTACTGAGGATGCTTTAAGCTTGCTGAGCAGTTACCTACAGCAGTTAGCACCAGAGTCCCTCATAGAATGCAGTCCTTATTTTTACTAGGACTTAGCCCGAAGATACCATCAGCTCAAGTGTTACAAACACTAGAACTTTCATTTAACTCTATCATAACTCTTCCACACCATATAATTTGTATAAATTCCTCAATATGTTAAGAAACCTTTTCCACGCATCTTCTAACTGCATCTGCTGACAAAATGTGATGCAGCTTGTTGTCAGGCTGGTTTCTACGTATTATTTCCGCCACAGTTGCTCTTAAGAACAATTAATTCAAAAGAATGTTCGGTTTTCACTATTAAATTTTAAATGCCTGCTGGGCAGTGGTGGCGCACGCCTTTAATCCCAGCACTTGGCAGGCAGAGGCAGGTGGATTTCTGAGTTCCAGGCCAGCCTGGTCTGCAGAGTGAGTTCCAGGACAGTTGGGGCTACACAGAGAAATCCTGTCTCAAAAAACTAAAAAAAAAAAAAAAAATGTAAATGCCTGATGCACACACAAGTTCAACAGCTGTGGTGGCCTGCCATACACATGCATAAGATCGAGACAGTTAAATTTCCACCACAGACTGGGAAGGGACTCCCCAGACCTCACCACTTAAGGAGTTATTGACAGTTGGCACCAGCTGAGGAAGAGTTAAACAAGTTTCTTTATGGGTGTGGCTACTAGTAGGTTAACCTTGGCACAGTGGATGATCCCACACTCATATACATGTGTCATGTGGCGGCTACTAATAACTTGACCAATAAATTAGAATCATGAGGTTGGGAGGGAGGCACATTGGTGATTCTAAAAGGAAGTAGAGGGTGGCATCTGGGGTGAGGAAGATCAAATAAGCCCTACATGCTTGTGAAATGTCCAACGACTAAAAAGAAACAATTATTTTAAAATTTTATATGGCCCAGTATCATGTGTACCTTTGTGATTTGGATACTTATATTTTAGTATTTAATATGTATGTGTGAACACACATGTACATGTATGCATGTATGTGTGCCATGCAGTGTGTGGCTGGACAAAGCAACTTTCAGGTGTCATGGTTCCTCCCATTCAGATGGTTCTGGAGATCAAATTCAGATCACTGTGCTCACATGGCAAGTGCTTTTGCCCTCTGAGCCACCCAGTCCACCTTGCATACTTAAATGTTACTGCCTTACCAATGAGAATGCCATTATTCTATCATCAGTAAAGAATACCTCAAGATAAACTATATATTTGTAGTGAAGTTCCAATTCTTCAATAAGATAAATTCCCATGCCCCAATCAGGATAATTTGTATAATTTACTATGCACGTAACAGATACTGACAGCATCAACTATATATTAAATATTAGTATATTTTAACCTTTTAAGTTTTTACAAATGAAAGTACACATAAAAATTCTGATATATTTTCAAAGTCATCTACAGTACCTTACATATTTCCTAGATTACATGAACTCCAGTTTGTAGAGTACTATTCAAAAACATCTTTATTAGCTCCAATTTGAAAATTACATACAGGCTAGCCAGAAACAAACTACTTAAACCTGCCACTCCCAGAAGGCACCCATACATGAGGGTAAGAACGGCTCGTGCTCTCTCCCTCTCACACAGCGGTACTGAAGACTCCGTCGATTCATAATGGGTAAACATTTGTCATAAACACAGTAAGTGCACGGCACTTTAAAAGGCAGAGTTGACTAATTCCTGAGGATAGTGTTGAGAAATAAAGCAGTTGTTGAGAATTATATGGAAATAGAGATTGAAACGGATATATAAAGATCACTTGAGGAATATTACAAGGAAATAAGAGATTAAATGTATAAAATTTAAAAATGTATTAGCCCAATTGGAGCTGTTGTTTCCATAACTATCTCATTCACAAAACTTCATGTGACCAGCAAGGCCTAACAAAGTACAAAGTTGTACAAGCACTGTGCTCTCAGTGATTGGTAGGGCTTGGTGCAGCTATGTGGGTGCTACTATAACTTGTTAAACTACAAAAATTACAGGAACTAGATTACTGACAGGAGTCAGCAATTCACTACATCACAAAACACTGCACTGTTTTTCTCTGCACTCTATTATTCTTTGCAGGAAAAATTAACACTGTCCAGACCTTTTGAAAATGCAGCATACCATGATTGTTTATAAGACATGTGCTGTGTCTTTACTCAGACCTCAGACTTATCTGAACATTTCTTAAATGTTTCCATACTGGCTTTTACTGAGATATTTTCTGTATAAAGTAGGGAATTTATCAACTGACCTGAAATCAATTGCCTATTCTAAAAAATTAAATGAAACATGCTATGAAGTCTACCATCTATTCATTAAAATTAAGAATTTTAATTGTGTGAAGAATTATTGTACTTTTGAAATGCAGGATAAGCTAGTAATAACCTTCATAGCGCTTTCTTCCTGATAAGAAACCTGACGTGGAGAAAGGCTAGCCTGTGGTGTGTAATATTGAGTTTTGTGATCCTATCTGATCGTTGATGTTTTCCACCTGACTCACAGCACTTTCATAAGGAAAAGGTAGGAGGATCAACATGAAATGTTTAGAAAGAAAAGGGAATAATAATAAGTGTACGGTGTGATGGTATCCGACTGCGGACCTGAAAAATTAGCTTTCATCATTGTCATGATTATTCAGGCACACACTCCATCCGCAGATACATGGGAAGCAGAGTAAATCTGCAAAAACAAAGCGGTCATGAAAGTCAAACAGCCTGGATCTGACTCAAGCAGCCACACTTAGTTGTGAGTAAAACAAGTCACCATTTTCTTTGAATTTTGGTTTCTTCACAATACTAAATGAGAATATATGGTGTTTAATGCATGACAAAAGTCATTAAATAATAATCCTTTTTCTTCCTGATGCAGAAATTCCCACATTTTATTGTATTATGGACTTCTTCTAACTAGTAATGACTCACATCAATACTTTATAATTGTCTAGCACACCACAGCTTTGAAAGTTCTCCACAAAATATTCCAGTTATACACAACATGGGCATGGGGCCACAGACTTGTCATCCCAGCATTTGGGAGGTGGAGACAGGAGAACTCAGGACTAGCCTGAGCTATATCCGTTCTCAAGATCAAACTAAAAAGCTAAACCAAAAATTTTAAAACAACCTTTGAAATTAATTCTTACTAGTAATTGTGATGCTATTTGCCACTATTTAATTTTATTTTTATTATATATTATGGGTGTGGTTACTTGTTCATACATGTTTATGTGCCACTTGCCTGGTGACTACGGAGGTCTCAAGAGGGCATCAAACCATCCTGGAAACAGAGTTATAAATGGCTATGAGTGGCATGTGGGTGCTGGGAATCGAACCTGGGTCACCTGCAAGTGCTGCCATAAATCTTAACCACTTAGCCATCTCTCTAATCTGCCAATGTTTTAATGAAAAAATTTAACTTAAGAGAAAACAATTTAAATATATATAATATCTTCCAAATAAAGTTATAAATCGAAAGTTGGTAAGTCATCTAAAACACTCATCATTCCATTAAACATGCTTAAAAGTCCCATGTGCTCAGTGGGTAGAGGTGCTGTCTACTATAGCTGTCCACTAGTAATGCACTTCTACACATGCACTGGAGTACATACAGTGCTGCACATGCAGAGAGACCACTAACTAACACACACACACACACACACACACACACACACACAAATAAATAAACAAATACATAATAAAAAGTTAAATCCTAGCCAGAACAAAGAACTATATCTGAATACAACAAATATGACTAAAGTATTTATGTACTGTCCAAGTTTGCTTTCTGTTGCTGTAACTGGAGAGAAAAGGTTACAGTCTAAGACTGAAGAGAGCCAGGCAAGAACTCAAGGGAGGCCAGAGTTGAATCAGAAGCCATGAAAAATCGCTGCTTACTGAAGTGCTCCCCAAGGCTCGCTCAGCCTGCTTTCTTATTCAACTCAAGACCACTCGCCCATTGGTCACACCACTCACAGTGGGCTTCATCCAGACCCTTCAATCATGAATCACAAGAAAATGCTCCATAGACATGCCCACAGGTCAATCTGATGAAGACAATTCTGCAATAGAGGCTTCTCTTTCCAGGTGTCTCTAGATTGTATTAAGTTGACAAAAACTATCCAATACATCTAGGCTTAAAGAAACATAAGAAAAAATGTGGAAGAAGTGGTTCCAAGTTCTAAGACTTTACTTGGTGCAAAATAGTATAACTGTCTCCAAAGCAAGCAAAAATGGACTTCCTTTAAAGACTTTAAAGGCTAATTTCATCAAGTTTAAAAAGAAATCATTAGCCTGCCAAATTTCACTAAGGACCTATATGAAGAACAATTTATACTATGTATTTTAAACATCAGTATAATCAAATCTACATTTATTTTTATGGCCCAGGTACTCCATCTTTTATGTCCTTGAGAACGCTTTCCCCTTTTTAGATACTGGAATTTTAAATTAGAATATAAAATAAATAATATCAAATTCTTTTTAAAAGTATTTATAAAACTACATTTTTCCAGACCTTGGAGAATTCTTCTAAGCTTTTAGAATTTCATTTCGGTTTCTAGTCTAAAAGGTGAAGACAGAGGCTATTGCAATTGGTTACATAGCAAATATAAGTTTACCTAAAAAAATCTAGGTTGAAAAGAAAATGTAAAAACAAACTACTGTCAACTATCTCAATTTTCATGATGAAAGGAAAGGTAAAAACTTGCTGGTAGAGAGAAAAGAGGCCAGAAGACTTACAAGTGAGATAACTAGGGAAGCCCAGCTGAACTTTAAAGCATGCAATTTCATATGAACACTTACTTCTCAGATTTGAGCCCTTGGTACTAACTTCTGCTTACAAATGTGATAGATGCATATTAAATAGCTTCTCTGTATTTCCTAGAAAATATTAGCAAGTCTCTTGCTCAAAAGTCTCTTGTTTTATAAAGACTTAATTATTTATGTGTACATGAGTATATGAATGTGCAAGAAACGAGTGTCAGACTGCCTGGACCTGTAGTCACAGGCCATTGTGAACTGCTCCTTGCCGGTGCTGAAAACCAAGCATGGTTCTCTGGGATGGCAAGTGCTCTTAGCAACCGAGTCATCACTCCAATCTTCACATCTCTCTTTTAAATGAAAAAAAAAATCATCAATCAAAATTATTCCTTCCCACATTTCATGTAAATCGAGTCGAATTATTATTCAGCATAGTCCTGTATTTTTGATCTCCTTAGTTTTCCATGAATTTTAATTCCATCAAAAGGCATCATCACCTTTCCATTCCTTTAGTTTTTCTGACTCTCCATAAAATCCATGCTCCTTGTATCCAGTAAGCACTATCTATTAACATTTCCTCTGTGTCGATCTTATCTATGCTTCTGACCACATTCCTAAAATAGCTACACCATAGTTATTATGTGTCTATATAATATACATCCCTGTTCTTGTATTAAATATATCTCTAATACATTATTTTATTAAGTACCTGAATGTCCACTGAACCCCATTCCCTCCTCTTCCTAACCTTACCACAGGACTGTGTTCGCAAAGCTACAAAATACTGCTTACCCTCCAGGTTCTGCCTCCTCTGATTTCCAATTGCAAACACTTACCTACTCTTGAATTAATCAATCAAAGGGTCAAAACTTAGTTATGTATCTTCCCACTCCAATCACTGAAAGCAGGCATGACTCCTCTAAGTCCTATCACTGTTTCATTCTGAACAGTCTGCATTATGTGGTAATTCTTCACAGCATCCATCGTACTCCTCTCTCTGTGGCATCTAGTCCAGGTTAGTGAAGGCTTTCCCTCTACTTCCTCACATTCCCATGCCCTAAGACTCCTAACAAGCCAAAAAGGAGACATCCTTAAACGCTTACTATACATCCACAGCACAACAGTGTTTACCTATCTGGTCATAAAATTGTTTTTAAAATCAAAATAGACACACGGAATAGCAAACGAAAGAGGTAAGCATTCTAGAAACAAGAACGGAAGCAGATTAAATTGTCAGAGACTGTTTCATTATAAGAAACAGTAAATAGAATACTTTTCAATTCTTTAAAAAAAAAAAAAAAAGAAACTGTTAAACAAGCTCTGGACATCTGAAAAGAAAAAGGGGCAAATGAGTAAGAGAAGTTCCACTAGCTAAAGCTAAGTATCAACTAAGACCTGATGCACACACGGAACACACACATTCTACCCACTAACAATCTATTCAAACCACAATTTCCAAGGCAATTTCCAGATTGTTTTCAATGTTATTAGTTTTTTTCTTTTTCTACTCTTTTTCAAAATTGACTTTGATGTTAATGGTCATTTTGATTCCCTAGACTATACTTGGTACTGAGACCGGACAGAGGAAAAGCTGAAGTCAACAGGCTTCTTTTTATTAAAGAATGACTGAAGAACTCATAAGCCACCTCTGCTTAGCACTATATACATATGTACATAAAAATCAAAATAGAAGGGGGTTTCTAGAATATATAAATAACTCACACAAATCACTAGGCAAGAGCCATACAAGAAAAACAGTTGAAAGTATGAACAATCATTTCTTGAGGGGAAGTAGGGAGCAAAATCAAAAAAAAATTTTTTTTCACAGCCAAATTGGTAGAACAAAAACTCAAGAGATAACCCAAATAGGATGTGTTTTATTCATATAAGTAGTCACATTTAAAACTCTGACAGTACTGTAAGATAAAAAGAATGAAGATGAACATCCGTGTTATGTGTACCATTAGTGCAGGACAAATGAGTGACATGACCTCAGCCAAGCAATGTGACAACTACTGTAAAAACGGAACACTGACACACCTAGAAAAACAGCAACTCTAGGCTTGGTGCTAACAAAAACCTTTCTTGAAAATGTCAGTAAGGAACAGCTCGAATACTCACGAGCAAGACAGGCAATAAATATACTGTGATCCAGTCACCCATGGTATGTACAAGTGAAAGTGAACTCTGAGTTACAATTGTGCAAAATGTAAGTGAATCTTAATAATTAAATGCTGACCAAAATAATGATGAGACAAATACAGAATGATACTAAGGTTTTATCTAGTCACACATCTGTAAGTGGTAATTATAAATTTTCACTTTTAAAATTCGACAGATAGACAAATTTTGAGATGTTGGTCATTAAGGCAAGTGTGGTACTGCACTCTGGGCTCAGGTAGAATGGCTGTCTTGAATTCAAGGCCAGGCTGGGTTACACAATTCTACCAGC
Organism: Montemys delectorum; assembly: GCA_019843815.1. Lineage (NCBI taxonomy): Eukaryota > Metazoa > Chordata > Mammalia > Rodentia > Muridae > Montemys > Montemys delectorum. The sequence goes on from JADRCD010206926.1 coordinate 67,228, forward strand.
TTGGGCTACTGGGTAAGAACATAACCCTACCAAAAATAAATAAAAGGAAAAACTTTAAAAATATTTTTCTATATCCATATACTATCCTGTTCATATCAATATATCCAAATGAGAAATTAATAATATCCTAATATCAATGCTTATTATAAAAAATATAGTTTTCTGGTAACAGAATATCATAATTAGAATTTTTTAGTTTCAAAACAGCTAAAAACTGAGCTATGTATTTTAAAAATACCCCCAGATAAAAAGTAATCCAGCAATCAAGGAAGTGGAAAAATTATTTAAAATCTTCTACAATATATTTAAAGTGACTATCAGAGGACAACTAATAGTTCTAAAGGCCATTGTCACAGAAAGATAAAAAAATAAGTGATAATGTCTTAAAATATTACGATTGTCAGTGTAATCAATTAGCATCATATATTTCCCTTTATTTGGTCGTATTTTCATTTCTACCTAAATAAATCTTCCAAGACCTACTCTAATTCTGTTTTGATCTAGTGCTAGTATTATTTGTTACTTAGGTTTTGTTTTTTGGTTTTTGGGGGTTTTTTTTGCATTTATTTCTGTAAGAAAACTGAATAGTAATTCAGCTATAACGTTTGTATATTCTTTATCAAAGTGGAGTATTCCATGAAATTAAAAGATTTCAATATTTTCCACAGCCTCAAATAATTTATATAAAAATTACTCATTTCCTATACTTCAGCTTACCATGTTTCCATCTCATTTCTGTACCAACTGGTGTCTGCACCACTGGCATCTTGTATTAATGTTCCTAATTTACAGTCAGCTAAAGCAACAAGAGTTTGTAAATAACGCTGATGCTTCCGAACTGTAACCTTTGGAATTTGGGTTTTACTGTTTTCTTTGCCTTTTCCCCCCTTTGGTTTGGTTTCTTCTTTAAATAATGGTTTCTTACTATGACCTGCATCATCCTTATTTTACCTAAGACATTTTCTGTTGTAGCAATTCCTAGGTGCATATAATCTCTGTGACTTTTCAGTCTGGAAATTCCATCGCGGCGCCTCCTGATCCCTGCACAGGTCAAGCAGCACTGGCGTCTTAGGACCTCCACACACCGCTTCTCCCCGCTATCGAAATCTGCCCTTTCTATTTAGACAATGGAGAATTTTCTCACACTGTCTGTAAAGGTGTCGTCCTTCTTTCACTCAAGAGCACAAATCAGCAAACCCTTTCAAGTCACACACTGATTCTTACGGTTCTCAGCGCGAGTATTTTAGTACTTTAGTATTTAACTATACACATCTGCTCTAATTCTTCCCTTTGTAATTCTCAGCACTCACAGGTTGGATTTCAATAGCCTCCAAATTCAACCATCTTTATTCAACATTTTCATGTTTTATCTTTGTTCTCTAAGGGCTTTGATGTATTTCTTGGCCTTCTAGTTCATTGATTCATATTTCAACAAGGACAGTGTTCTTTGACTCATCCGTTGATTTATTCATCTGAGATGTTTCTTAATACCTAAAATTCATTATTTGACTTTCTTTTTGGTGGTCCCCCAACTTTTTTTTTTCCAAACTCGAGTTTCATTTACTTTTGCCAACAGTAAGCAGTAACTTGAGCAGTGTAGTCTGCCTTTCCCACGTGACCTCCCTCTTGCCCTTGTTACCATATCCTGCAATCTGATAGTTTCTGTTGCTATGTCACTGGCTCTTAGCACTGGTTGCTGGAGTACCCTAAATTGCAGAAATACTGCAAGGGTGAAAAGCAGATGTTCTGTCAATTCCCTGCCAAGATACATGGAGAACAATGTCTGCCCTCTATCTCTGCCTGTTCAGCCCTGGAGACAGAAAAGATACTGTTCAGCTACTCCAGTGTGGGAGTTTTGGATACTTAACATGAATAAAAACTGACCACAGAGGTCCAGAGTCTTCTGGAGCTGAAATTTTCCTTACAATGTCTGCAGTTTTCTGATACGTACCCTGAGCACTTTTCTCTTAATTGCTTGCCCAACTAAAGGAGGAAATTTTTCAGAATAATGTTACCTGCCCAAGATACCATGCCTACTGTTCTCCTATCTCAACAGTAATTTCATTCACAAAGAGAAGCATCTCATAATTGAAAATAAAAAGGGAAAAAACCATACGGGTCAGCTTGTTTTTACAAGTCTCAAATGAACAGAAGCCTGGGAGCAGAATGAGGGTCTATAGATCTGAAGTGGGTTTGAATATTGTTGTAAGCATTCCCTCAAATCAGCAGCTTTCTCAGTAAGCTGAATACAACATATAAAAACAATGATGTATTTTCCACATGTTCTCAAAAAGAGATCTTAAAATCTACTACAGCTACTAATCATCCTATGTGAACATTAATGGAATACCACTCTTAGCTATTCTAGCACATAATTATCTTTTGTTTTAACATGACTTCAAACCAATTTGCTGAGATTTCAGGTAGAAGAAAAACAAATTTTAACTTTGGGCAATCAGATAAATTTCTCAAATATGCTAGCAAGTCACGCACATGTTAAAAGCATGTCGGCTGCTATAGAGGAGTTCAAACACCCCATGGTTTACACGGCATAGCCTTCCATCAACATTGGTTTTGAATAACTGTATTTTTGCTCTCTGAATATCACAAATGATATGGTGTTGAATTAAATGCAGTTAATAAATAACTCAGAGTATAAAGTGAAATTAGTAAAAAACTTTTTTAATTGTATAGAAGTTTGTGACCATTCCTTGTTCAAGAATTTAAAAGTTCATATAAAATGTCCAAAAAATCTCAATTGCAATCTCTAAAGTGCACAAAGTACTGTGGTTTATTGTCCTACTATCTGGATATGAATCATGTAGGATATGAAATTTGGGTCTCATCCTCGAATCAGTAGGTACTGTAACTCTGTGTGCTCTATCCCACACAGCACCCTGAACTGATCCAAGGAGGTTTGCTTTACTATGGATAGTGGCATGCGATAGAGCTGATATATTTCTTTTCTGAATCACAGTAAATAAAATCTTTATTGGAACTTCTGCCATGATGGAATTTCATTAAGTAGCTAAAAAGATGAGGGATCATAAGCATGTGTAAAGATGTCTGGCTCTGGTAAAGTTATAATAGGTAATGTCAATTTTCACGATGTTAAAATTTGAACAAGAATTAGTTGAAAATTAGAAAATGGATAGCTACTAAGCAAACTTTCATCACATACATGTAAAATATCATGACCAACAATGAGTCCATGCTGTGTGACAAGTAGCAAACCAGCATGAAGGCGATCAAGATAAACAAAGAGCCACATCTATCTTTAGCAGTGTAGCATGGTTGTATGTTAACCTTCTCACATGCTGAATCCCAAATAATTGAAGTTAGTGGGAGTCAAACTGTACTTGACACACCAAAACTAACTTTATACCAGAACTGTCCATTTTTGTATAGCAAAATTCAGTAAGATAAATGAGGGGGTGGGAAGAGGGAGAATATACCTACAAATACAGAAAAATAATCTCCATTTATATAGAATGAGGAATGGTCACAAAAAAATACAGAATATCTGAATGAGAAGGGCCTAGGATTCTTTTCATTTTTATACTTATTTTTAGCTCAAAAAACCAACCTCCCCAACATAGTAATGCTTTCCTCTAAAACCCTTTCCAGAGCAAGAAATTGTATTATGAGTCCAAGCTGTCAAAGGTGCTTCTCTGAGAGTTTGTTATATAAGGAACAGTAAAATGCAAACCCCACAGCCATTAAGAAGACCAGAAACCACAGCCTGTTCAAAGAACAAACACAAGAGTACCATTCACAATAAACCTGAAGAGAAAAGCTACCGTGCACAAACTGAATGTTAATAATTTTTTAACCACACAGTGTCTTTTCAATGATACAACTATTTGAACCACGCAGAATTATTATTGCACTTTATTTCATTATATGCTGAAATCAGAGTATGAATAAACATCTGAAATACTATCATAGGAAAAGTAAAACTGTAGAAGTGCTGGTTCATCAGTTCATTACCCCCTCAGTATTCAAACTGTCGAACTTAACATGTGCACACTTAGCAGACTAAACGTAGCATCTCTGAAGAGTATAGAGTAGCACCTGCTATATTTTACAGACACAGGGCACATGAGTGGCTGGACTAGCTAACTATATGAGATTGTAATGAACTTTAAATTTTACTATTGCCAAGCATGAGAGCATAGGTCTTAATCCCAACACTCAGGAGCAAGAGCCAGGCAATCCTCTGTAAGGTGAATGACAACTTTGTCTACATAGCAAGTTTTAAGTCAGCCAGTGACTACAGAGTGAAACTCTATCTTACAATATATAAACAATTCACTCTTTATTCACAGGCATTAACTACTCAAAGTAATCCAAACTCATGTACACTCATATGAGCTAAGCTAGGAATTTGAAATGTAGTTAGCATATATATTATACTAGCAAATAAAACTCAGCTTCCCATTGGCTAGTGACATCAAGGAAAAATTAAAGTTTCATACAAAACTTCTAGAACATATCCCATCATAAGCTTAGTAGAGCCTGGTTCAAAACTCTGTGACTATAAGATCAAAGAGATCAAAAGCTAAATTTCAGAATGAACTAAATAAAATTAATATATCAAGTTCTTTCACCTCTCACATCTATCAAAACCTCATGGAAGTTAGTAGGTATTTTGAAAACTGGATTCTAAACAGGCTTTTACAAATTCCTCCAGAAACAGTTCAAAATTTGGTGACATAGAATAGATACTCACTAAGTGTTTTACAAGTCAGCTTATTGCAGTAACTTGCCTTTCTCTACAGTGCAATTAAACTTATTGCCTAACTGCAGACTAACATTATCATGATTTCTCAAAAAAAAAAAAAAAAATCTTTGTATTTCTAACTATTAGTGGTCCATGATAATGCTAGGCAATGATTTCTAAAGCAACTTTAAGGATAAAGGTACACAAAGACATTTAGAAATCATTAGAACCTGCTGGTTTAAATGAATATTCCTGCCCTGCTTTGGCCTTTTATATGTATGATCCCCTATTAGTGGTATAAAACACAAACTCAGCCAGGCTGTGGTGGCGCACGCCTTTAATCCCAGCATTTGGGAGGCAGAAGCAGACGGATTTCTGAGTTCAAGGCCAGCCTGGTCTACAGAGTGAGTTCCAGGACAGCCAGGGCTACACAAAGAAACTCTGTCTCAAGAAAAAAAAACAAACTCAGCTTTTTTCCTTGACGATAATATATATTGCTCTACACATATATTGTATGGAAATTTATTAGGAAATAACTGTTAGTTAACTCATTCTATTATTACTAGCTTTCTTCAATTAAACAACCTTATTCTGGATACAACCGACCATAAGTCCTATTACTATAACTTCCTGAACCAGGGTGAGTTGGTAGAAAAAAATGTATGCAAACTAATAAATTTACTCTAATGATAAAAGATAACAAGTAGCTGATACTGAGTCTATATTTAGAATTGATATGTCTGGAAGCAATATTACTAAATTGAGACCTATCACTGATGATAAGGCATGCTCACGTTCATACAACAAGTCAACAGCAGTCTCTACTACCTCTACATCCAGATTTTTGGTCATATGCAATAAAGTAAAAGAATTAAGTTTAATATAGAAGTGATTGAAAAGGTAGATAATAACAAGGATTTTTAAAACCCTCTTCTGAATTTAATGATTTTTACTTAATTATCTAACATTAGGAAAGTAAGTTTAAAAGACCAAAACTGACTAAAAGTAATGAATATATATACACTTTTTCTTAAATAGAAACTACAGAAAAGAACATCTCTGATGTCTAAAGAAAGCCAGAGATGTACTAAGCATGAGAAAGAGAGGACTGTGCTAGAGAAAGAACGCAAGGAGCTGAAAGGGTTTGCAGTCCCATAGGAGGAACGATATGAACGAAATAGTACCTCCCAGAGCTCCCAGGGTCTAAACCACCAACCAAAGAGTACACCTATCATGGCTCCACTCCAGCCGCATATGTAGCAGAGGATGGCCTAGTCAGTCATCAATGAGAAGAGAGGCCCTTGGTCCTGTGAAGACTCGATGCCCCGGTGTAGGGGAATGCCAGGGCCAGGAAGTAGGAGTGAGTGGTTTGGTGGGGGGGGGGGGTGATAACAGTTGAAATGTAAATAAAGAAAATATCTAAAAATAAAAATAAAAGAGGGAAAGAAGGGACTGGAAAGGAAGAAAGTAAAGGAGAGGGAAAGAAAGAGAGAGGGAGCTGGAGGAAAGGAGGAAAGAAGTACCATAAGAAAACAGAGGAAGGGGTGTAGGGAGGGAGGGAGGGAGGGAGGGAGGGAGGGAAGGAGGGAAGGAG
>JADRCD010206927.1:0-42838 GCA_019843815.1 Montemys delectorum
TGTGTGTGTGTGTGTGTGTGTGTGTGTGTGTGTGTGTGTGTGTGTGTATACCTTTTATGTGCAGAGATACAAAAGTACTGCTCTCTGGGTTTGGGGCCCTAAACAGTTCATACTAGATCAAGCTAATCCCCTGTGGGTTTGTCTCTACCCTACCCCAAGCAGAAGCACCTTCCCTGTTTACCTGTTTCTCATTTGGCCTTAGTATTTAAGCTTGTTTGGTAGGTGGAAGGTCAAGACATTCACATATTGCTTGAGAGGTAGCCCTGCGTCTCCCTGGGATGCCAGGGCTGGGTGCTTACCTATAGATAGACACAGGATAGAGGACCAGGTATACTCCACATCCTTCCTCCCTCTACCTTCTTCTTTGTAGAGAATTCCTTCATATTTTGGGCAAAACAAGTCACTTTCCTTGAGCTCAACTTTGCAAGGGAAGCCTTTGCTAAATGCCTGGGCTTCACTTTTTGTTAATGTCGAAGGATGTAGAGAGGCTTACTACATTGCTGCTCCTTGACTGAGACTTCTCAGGAGGACTGGCTTAAGTGAGACCAGGGGTGGGATCTGTGGACAGAAATGTCCACACCTGAGAGAGACTTCCTAGTGCCAAAGGATCTGGAGGAACTGAGCATCAGTCTCCACTCAGCACAAATAAAAGGGGAATTGTAAAAAAGAAAAAAAAAAGAGCAAATAGATGATGCTATTATCTTTCCCTACAGTAGAACATCCCCTGTGTACTCTCCCAGCTCCCGGCCTATGTGATTTGGCTGCATTTTGGAAAAAAACAAAACAAAACAAAAAACTCTGAGCCAAGTATTTAAGATCTTCTTGTGTCTAGTAACATATAAACATTTTTGTCAAGTACAAACCTTGGTACAGACAGTATTAATTTCATGTGTGCTCTTTTAGCTCTGTCTCCTTTTGCTTTTGTAGGTGGGACCAGAAAGTGGCAGAAAGAACAGGATTTTCAGGTTTTACAAATAAATGTCTAAAAATATTGAAACTCTGCAGAGAGTGTTTAAGGGAAAATAAATTTATGAGCCTAAAACTTGGAGGAAACAAATGATATTTGTGAAAAGTACTCCTTTGTTTACTGGGGGAAAGGGCACTGTGTTTTAGAAATGGATAGAAATGTAACTGGGATATAATGGATAGAAAATAACTCCAAACAGCATCCCATGGCTTCCTCCTGGTTAGCAACATACATGCGACATACACAGTTGTCTTCTGCATCTAAGTAGACTTTTTCTCACCCCCTGCCCCCTAAATACAATATAACAACTATTCACATAGCATTTGCAATGTATTGGTTACTATGAATAGTTTAGAAACGACTTACGAACTGTAGGATGTGATAGGTTATATGCAAATACTGTGCCATTTTATATGAGAGACTGGAACATTGTGACTCTTGGTATATTTTACTTAGGATATAGAGGAATGGCTCCAATCCTATCTGTTCCAGACATATCATGTTGAAAGTCACCTCACCTTAAACAGCTTCAGGTACTTTCCATATGACAAAAAGACCATAGCTTTACCCATCTCAAAGGCCACTCTGACGATTAAATGTTGTAAAATATGCAAATGACTATCACAGAGGCAGGCACATTGTCATTCCCCCATGAGAGTAAGTGCTCAGCTTCACCATATCTTCATGTACCACAGCAATCTGCTCATCATCTACCGCACTGACAGGAAGCATCCATCTGTCAGCCTGGATCTTCTGTGGCTCCCCACCCCTCCCATTTCTGTTTCTCTAAGATTACATTTCCAAAGTCAAAGCAGTGGAACTCAGATGTAAAGCTATTAGACAGCTATGGATTAGACATCAAACCAAGAGCCAGGCATGTGACTCCTACCTGTCTCACTTTGGAAGCTAAAACAGAAGGACCACTGTAAGTCCAAGGTCATCCTATGAGACAGGATGAGACCTTGTCTCAATAAAATGGAAACAGGACAAAACCCAACCACTTTGATGGAACCTTTAGCATATCAGTTGTCTTTTACAGGGTAAAACATTTTTGTTGTAATTACTTTATGGTGCTATTAGTCTGTAACTGTGAAAAGATACTGTTAGTAATCTAGAGAAGACTGGCAAAATGCACAGGTTTCCATGAATCCCAACTTATTTGTAATACCAAGCATGCAGCTCTCCCTTCTCAGTCCTTTGGGGTTGTGATGTTGAAAGGAAGAGTTGGGCTGGTGCAATGATGACTGCAGGAGCTGCAGTCTCACACATTCTTGCCATCTGGGAATGAAGCCTTAACTCTGATCTCAAATGTTCTTTCCATTTCTGTCACCATGTCTTCTTAGATGATGATGGCACTGATTCAGGATTCCAGCCCTTGATGTTCAGCACACACTCGAGAGCAGGGTCTCTTCAGGAAAGGCGACCAACCCAGGCAATGATCCCTATGAAGAGGCTTCAGAGAGGAGAGAAGGCGCTTAGCTTCAGCTACCGAAGCAATACCAGCTGGGAAGACCAGGCCAGATGGCGTGGGATGGACGTCCTCCAGCCCAAGCCACTGTTCTATGCAGTAGATGAGGAATATGACTCTGGAGAGCAGACAGAGGAGGAGACCTCAGTAACCCTGTCCAGATGGACAACTGAGCACAGACACAGCAGAGAGCACCACAAGTCCAACAGTCCTTTGCTCCATTGGAAATAGTTCACTGTCCCACGGTCCTTTGCTCCGATGGCTGCTGGTTCTTTCCGGAATCCCAAATCCTATTTTATAAAACGAGAATTCTCACAGTCGGGAACCGTTACTGAGTTTGTGGTTTTGAAACTTTCAGACACCATTCTGTAGAAGCAGGGTGAGTTTTCACAGTGAACTCGAAGGCGGAACCATGGTCTTACGCCTTTGTAGATGGATTCTGTGAGCAGCAAAATGTCACTCCTTCTCAGAGTAACCAGCCATCTCTGAGGATTGCATAAATCCATCAAGAGCTCCTTGTTTCCTCCCAGGGATGCTGGGATTTTGAAATATGTAATGATGGACGTCATTAGAAAAACCCATCTCTGAGAAAAGAACCAAAGAACAAGGGTGTTTTCACTTAGAAGTCATAGGAACCTTCTATCTTAGCCCTCTGATCCATGTCATATGTCCAGAACTACAAGTGATTGGTCAGCAATTCCTATTAGTTGTGTGCACATGCAATTTATAATCAACTAGAAATGGCAGGGGTCTTTAAATTTGTCTGACTCAGCCCCCTGCATTTTCAGATTGAGACACGTTGACAAAGGTCTCCTTGCATATTGTCCACCATCCAAGTTGTATGCATTTGGCTTTAACTTTTTTTTTTTGAAAGGAACTCCTTTATTTTCAAAGATACAATAATGTACCTCAAATGAGAGCTAAAATTTGTTGCACAGTTATGTTAAATCAGTGATATTAATAGATGTGATCTGCACTATAGGGGCTGATCTTATGAATCTATATATTATTTTTATATTTAGGGTGTTAATTTAAAATAAATTTTAGCAGTATAAGAGCTACAGTTTAATAGCAATTGCATGAATAATAGTATTTATCTGCTGTGTGTTTGTAGCTTGTGAAGTTTTGCTCTTGAATTATTAACTATTTTTCGTTTGAGGTTTTCACAGTGATTGTTCCAAACCTGGCCCTGGACTTTATACTTTTGCTTGCCAGTTTTACCAGCCTCTCTTTAACTCTCTTCCCACCTTACACTCCCCTTCTTTTCTGTCTCCACATCTGCATGTGACTAGACATTTCTGAACTGTTACCTACTATGCCAGATGACTAGACCTATGGCAGTCCATTCAATAAATATCCTTTGCCGTCACGGCTTTACCCACCTCCACCATGCCCATATGACCTAATCAATCACATCTTTCAAGACCACCAGTAAGTGCCCTCTGTTGCTAAGTACTGCCTCAACTCTCTAGGTGCCCTATGCTCCTCAGGTGGGCAAGGGGACTTGGCTTGTCCTGTGGATGCATGTGTTTAGTCTTTTTGGCCCAAAGAACAAGGGACAGTTTGATTGATTTATCATTTGCCCATTTAATCAGTTGGGACTTTTCCCTTCTTTTCCTTTTTATTGTGCGTATTTGACTTCCCCCAACTTTCCTTCAATTATCATTGTGTCTTCTATGTGGAAGGATGTGCATAGATGTTGAACAGAGTACAACACTGTTGAGTGGAGGGGTATTAGAGAAGGTGCCATCGGACATTACTCTTTTCCGGGTGTCAAAAATAAAGTCCTGAAATAGGACCTGAAGCCAGCATAGGGTCTGCTTTCCCTTGGGAGGAAGGACTTGTCCTCTGTTGTGACCTATAGCTATCAACAGCAACTATATGAGTTTGTGCCAGACTCACAGGGCATGGGTGACTTTCACCCAGGTTCTTATGGCAGGAGTAGACATGAAAATCAAAGAAGGACATTGTTCTTTGTTCTTCAGAATCTGAACTAGAACGTGTTCTCTAAACCATACAATATCCTTATTTTAATAAAATCCAGGCCCTTGTCAAGTGACTGCAATAAGCTCTGAGGGAGGAAGCACACATAAAACTCAGAGAAGTGGTGATCAAAGGAAGAGAGGCCTTTATGCTTCCCAGAGAGGTTGTGAGTCAGAGCCTTTAATTGGCAGCTAGACTTGCAGAGGCAGCGAGTGGTCACCAGAACGCACTGCTGCAAAGCTCTGTGTGCAGCCTGTTCTTCAGAGGCGGAAGATGCCACCTTCTCTAGGGGACTCTATCTACATAGCAAAGAAATCCAAGTCACAAGGCTGCATCCCAGAGCGCTCCGTCATATCTAAGGGTCACAGGAATCCCCTGAAAGAAGATCTGGTTTTCTCAGAGATAGCAATGGCATTGAAAAGAGCGGTCCTGGAATTTAGAGAGATATAATGGTAGAAGTTATTAAGAAAACTCGCTGCTGAGCAAAGAGCCACCTTCGACATGCAGAGTGTGAGCTCAGCGCAAAGAAGCAGCAGGGAGAATCCAGGCTCATTGACAGGGAAACACTTAACTCCAGAGACACTTAGCTCTGATGTACCATTGAGGATAAGAAGGAAAGGCTCACAGCTCCAGGGTAAGAGTTGTCGCTCTTACCTACAGGGGTCACATAGGACCCTGAGTGTATGCCTTCAGCCTCAGACGGTCCCCAAATACTAAGAATTCTTGCTACATAAACAGCTATCATATAGTATAATCTATAAAACAGGCACAGTAAAAGATTAGCTATAATAGTTAATAGACCGAGTGAGATACTGTATTATTACTAATTATTTAAAAACGTGAGAATTTCTCATTTCTGGCAACTTCCGCTTAGTAGTTTGGGGTGGTATTTGAACATAGGTGATTGAAATTGTGCGAAGTGGAACTTCGGAACAGGGGACCCCACTCTACCGTGAAGAGCAAAGGTAAGTGAGAAAGCAGAAAAAGTGCTGAGCTGTCTGACTGCTTCCCTTACTCCATTTCTGCCCACTTGAGGGGACAGGCTGGGCTCTCTGAATTCTGGTGAACATTCCAAGGGAAAGATGTTTGGGGTAGCTGCAGTAACCCTGATCCTCTGGCCACTGAGACCTGTAGCCCAACAACCACACAAACCGACTATATTTTAGTAGGTGAGGCCATCTACTTCTGTTGACTTTGGCTATTGGAGACTGGAGATGGCCCCAATGCTCCTGATTAAACAGTGACAGATAGGTCAAGGGCCCTGTGAAGCAGTTGGTGGCTCTATCAGTCTGGGGAGGGGGGTGCTCAATTTGAAATGAGCTCTTTGGATGTGCATCAGGATTTTTGTGGGCAATGCAACATTGTTTCCCACATTCCCCTTCTAGCAGCTCACAGTAGAAATGGATTGGGGATTAGCAAGCACCTAAGAAGGCTCTGGACCATGGGTTTCACCTATGAGTTTCTCCAGCAAGTGCCAGCCTATGCAGCAGAGGTAGTTTCCTCCTGGGTGTGGACCTGGGTGCGGAGGACCTTTTGGCCCTTGCTCTCCATTCATTGGGAGGGAGGGAAATGACATTTGGATTCCTATGTAGAGCCTGGTTTGTTGCCACAAGCTGCCAACATTTTGAACCAGAAGGCCCAAAGAACCAAAAAAGTTAACAACTTATTTTCAACCCCTGCCTTGAGAGACAGAGAGAGACAGAGACAGAAGGAGAGACAAAGAGAGAAAGACAGAGACAGAGAGAAAGAGAGAGAGAGGGAGGGAGGGAGAGAGGAAGAAAAACCAGATGTACAACTCCCAAATTCTAGTTTCCTCCTATGAGTTTATGTTTGTTTTTATCTCTCTGAAAACAAATTGCTAATATAGGGAGTGCTGGGTACCAGTGGATTCTGAGGTTCCATGAAGGGTCCATTCCTTTCCTTGTTCCTGTCGTTCACAGTTGCCACTTGAAAGATTTTCTCTGCATTTGGTAAACGTTCTTCATATTTTCTCCTTTAATCTGACACGAGGGTCATAGGCCCTGCTCTATCTTTCTATGAGAAGAGAAGCACTGGCTTTCCAACAACAAAGTGGAGATTCCGCACACTTTATTACCTTCCCACCCTGTTTGCTTCTGCACTTTCCTTCTGAGACAAAACACATGTGTCCTAGGAGGTGAAGGAAATGCCGCTTAACCCTGCGATGGGACTGCCATTCCTACCTGAGGGATGCGTGTTTATGTAGGTGTGTGGACAGAACTCGAGTCTGCAGCAGCAGGGAATGCTGAATCCTGCAAGGGAGCCCCTTGACCATCCTTTACCAACTAGGAAGCTTGCTACCCCAGCCATCTAGATATCAAATGAATATAGTTAAATCAAGACATGGGCTCTGACGTCATATATCGTGTTGCATTCCTAAGCTGACATTTGCCAATGGACTATAGGGTGAACTTATAGAGAGATCTTGAGGGTTAAATGAGATAATGCACATAATTTTCAGATTAGTATCTGCCTGTGTAATGATAATTCCGTTGGTTGTTCTGTTATTACTTAGGTTAAAGTACACCGACTTCTAACACAAGACCCTCTCTGCTGCAGTGACCCAAAACAGTATAAATGACATTTGAGATTTGCCGAGAGGTCCTCTGGTTGAAGAAATGATGGGTATTTAGGTAGCATTGGGAGATGTGTATAGCAGCAACAGAGAACATTCAAAACCTGCATCAGCCCATTGCTCGGCATGTCTTGACAGAGCCAAACCTCAGACAGGCCAAGTAGAGTAACAATGTTCAGTCAAAGCACACCACTTGCTTATTTTTAGACAAATTTGGGACATTTGGCCTGGAATACAACTTTAACCTTCTTTTATCTTCAAATAAGCTTATTAGTCCCACCTTCAGCCTGCTGTGGTGGACAGGCTCCAAGCAAAGGAATTTCTCTTTCTTGAGAAAATCTTAATGGAGTTTAGTCCTTTGGCCTGGCACTTCTTTCCTACAGAAGATTTTGTGCCTCCTGTATAGATATTGAAGAGAAAGGCACACATGCATTTTCAGAATAAAAGAATTCCCAATATGCCCCACGATGCTCCCAAATCAGATGAATTAAGATTTAAAAATATAAAAGCCAGTGAATGTGTTGGTATTGCTAAAGAGTTTTGGAGATATATTTTAACCACTAGCACAATAGGTAGTTTCTTACCTGTTTTGATTTCAAACTCTATCTACTGACTAATTTCCAATGCGCTGGCCACTGAGAAAACCAAGCAATACTAACAGAAATCTTCCCTTGTGGCTATCAGTCACAGCTGAATTTCTCTGAGGGTCACTGGCCAAAAGGAGTTAACAAGAAGCCCACACAGGGCTAGTCACCCTGTGAGTGGGAGTGACAGGCCCTTTCATCTGTGAATAATTGGTTTACTAAATTCATTTTCTTCCCAGGACTCTGGTGCATTTCCAAGCCAGGGGTGCTTAAGTTACTGTAACAGGTCAGAGATAAAAATTTCCATTGCCCAGCCTTCTTCAAGCTAAGGTTCCTTCAAGAAAGGAGAGGACTTGGACAATCTCCAACTTCAAGACAGAGACATGGTTATTGTCCCTCACATGCTTCCCCAGCAGTCTGTGGGCTGCTGACCTGCTAAATTGAAGCTGACAGGAAGGCGAACTCCAGCTAAGTAAAGGGAAGTAAGAGTGTGCACTCTTCTTACACCAGGTTTTTGCTTTCTGCGTTTTTATTCTCTTTGAGTTTTCTCTGGTGCTCATGGCAACACTAGAAACAGAACCAATTGAGAACATTTAAAGCAGAGGGTGTCCTGGTTAGTGTGGGTGCCACCAGCTTAAGGGAAGGAAGAGCCTGCAGTGCTACATTTATTTTGCTTCCTTGTAGGCATTTTTCTGAGTAAACAGGGAACAGGTGAGGAGAACTCGGGGTTTCACCAGTGTTCGGTTACGAGCTGAAGCTTCCTTTGTTTTGAATTTGTGCTTCCCCTAGACCGCATTTCAGAAGGCAGCTCCGTTATCTAACTATGTCATCTCTAAAGGGGTTGCATGCACCGGGAGGGGAGGGGACATGTCACCAGAGTCCTGAAAGCACAAATTAAACCGCCATTCAGAAAGAGGGACACTGCATAAATATTCTGTCTTCCAAATGGAGCCTATTCTTAGAAGGGGCAAAAGGTGCTGACCCCATGGTACGCCCATGGTACAAGTAGCTACGGAGTCAGGTGGTACCGACCGTCAGGGTTGAAAGCATGAAGTTTAATAAACAATACTCACCACACCCCACCACAACCCTAGAGCTGAAGTTCAAGTCTGCGGGTAGACAATGCAGCTAGTATTGCCGGGAGTTTCTCTCCACAGCATGTGGCATTTCAGGCAGGGTTCAAGCAAACACATTTCAACACTGTTTCCAAAAGGAAATTGAAAACTTAAGAAGAAACCATATCTACCTCAACTACAGGTAATTAAATTCTCCCAGGGAGAAGGGACTGACAATGGGATATTGAGTGCTGCCTAGCAGGGGTTAGTTTCATGATGACTTAGGGAGAAAGGGAGGAGCTGAGGGAGAAAGGCACCATTGTGACACTGTGGAGAAGTCAGGGTAGTAGGCACAGGAAACTCAGAATGGGAAGATGGCTTTCCATCTGAGAAGTTATCAGCAAGTGTGAGAGTACAGCCTGGCATTCTGGCTCAGCACCACAGTGTGAGCTCTTCAGGCTTCTGAATTCTCTCCAGGATTGTAGAGGTCATTTGCCTTGCAGCAGGTGACATCCAATCCTCAGCCACCTGACCCAGTCCACGTAAAGCTTATGCCATAGATGCTATCGGGCCCTTTCTCCCCCAACACATCTACATACAAGAATACAGGAGCGGAAGATGTGAGTCCAGACACTGGCTTCTCTGTGTGGTATTGACAGATCCCATTAACTTCTCAAGTCAGTTCCATGTCCCTCAATTGGGGTACTGACATCTGCTCCACCAACCTCTTGTAGGGGATCTGAGATTCCAGAGAGATCCATAGTTTTGTGAACTCTGAAGTCTAGGGTGATTTGAGTGCCTACCTATGAATGAAGAGAGGAAATCCAAGAGCCAGTGGGACAAAGGGGAGGAAAATATGTCAGAATCTTGCTTATAAAAGGCAAGGACAGTGCTTGATAGGTGAATAGTGTGTCGTGGATGTCTTAGTTAGGGTTTCTATTGCTGCGATGACACACCATGACTGAAAGCAACTTAGGGAGGAAAGCATTTATTTTGTTTATACTTGCACATCACAGACTATCATCACTGGAAGTAAGGACAAGAGATCAAACAGAGCAGGGACCTGGAGGCAGGAGCTTACGCAGCTTGCTTACATGGCTTGCTCAGCCTGCATTCATATGGAACCCATGACCACAAGCCCAAGGATGGCA
Organism: Montemys delectorum; assembly: GCA_019843815.1. Lineage (NCBI taxonomy): Eukaryota > Metazoa > Chordata > Mammalia > Rodentia > Muridae > Montemys > Montemys delectorum. The sequence continues at coordinate 9,802 of JADRCD010206927.1, forward strand.
CCACCCACAGTTTTCTAGGACTTCCCACATCAATCATCAATCAAGAAAATGTACCACAAGTTTTCCCTCAGGCCAATCTGGTGGAGGAGGCATTTCCTCACCTAAGGCTCCCTCTTCAAAAATGCCGCTAGCTTGTGATATGTTGACAATAAACTAGCCAGTGTGCTAAAGAAACAAAGTATTCAATGATCCTTGCTAAAGTACAACAAAGAAGACTTTCAATGACAGTTATGACAGGTGTAGAGGCTGCAGTGGGATGCTATGAGGAGAGACTGGGCTGCACTCTGAAAGTGACATGAGCAAGTGAGAATTTGTAGGGCTGGTCAAGTAGGTAGGAGGTCACCAAGGATTGGATTCTGGCTAAACTGACCTAATAGGATACTTGTTGAAGAAAAGTCAGGTGACCAAGTATTTTGTAGAGGATGTAGGACATGGAGCCAAGTGAGATATGAAAATTGACCAAATATCAGAGCTGTGTGTTCATGCTAACCTCATTGAGAGGGATCTTTTCCAAGGCAGATACCACATGAAAGTTCATAAATGTGTCTAAGAGAAGGTTCATGTTTGACCAAGGCAAGAAACTTTGTCATGTATGGGCTTCAGAGTCAGAGTATCTAGATCTATCCAGAAGATAGGAAAACATAAAAGTAAAAACTAGTAAGCTCAGGAATAAGTGAACATTTGTCAAAGGATAAGCAACTAACTCCTCAATTAATGAATGAATTAACACTGTGTTCAATCAATTTGTAGGAAAATATGAAATACTATATACATTTAGGCATTTGGAATATGGCTATGAATTTAGAAGTAGACATAAAAAGTGTTTAGATTAGGGAGCAAGGAAATGAATTGTCTCTTTTCTGAAATAAATCATTGTTTATCTTTAGATAAAAAATATAATGTACAATTTATAGATCTGTTGTTAATGGAAAGACAAGGCTTTAATAAAAAATCTGAAATACTAAAACAACCGTGGTTGAAGAAGTTTAGAATAATCTGGAAAACTGATATGGTGAAGAAGTGTAATGTGCATTGAAGTTTTATATCCGCTAAAACTAATGTGAACAACTTCTATCCCAGAAACCTGGCTTCTGTGTCCACACATTGCTTACTCTTCAATTCTGTTTCCCTTTCAAGTTTCTCCTTTGTCTTATGTTTTCAATAGACTTGACTTTAAAGGACCTTGTTACTATGCTGATACAGCTGGGTCTCAGGAGTGCCTTCCATTCAGTTACTGTTCGCTTTGTCAATGAATGACTTTGGAATACAACCCCCGCCCTCCCCCCTTCAGATTGTCATTATATTGCTTTGTAAGCTCCACCAATGTTTGAAAGTCTGCCTTAAAAGTCAACCTACAAAGCTTTTCCCTTTCATTATGCCAGCTGTTCATTGTGATGTATTATAAACAATGGTTTAGGAAGAAATTGGCATGGTATCAGATTATAGTTTTGCAATGTAAAAATCTATGAGAGATAGTTGACAAGTTGTGGTAACAATTGTAGCAATCTGTATGGGAAACTGTAGAGCAATTACCTCTGAATTGAGGCTAAGTTACATGTTCTATCCTGGAAAGGAGCTCACTATGCCTCAGAATTTATAAAGAGTGTCTCCTAAGACTCAGGAGCAAACAACTCACAAGGTTCAGGCAGACCCTGAACCTTAGCAGATTCATAGGGTCCCTCATTCTCCAAAGCTATATAAGCTGTAAGCATAAATGAGGAGAGGAAACTGACTATTTAAATGCTTATAAGACATGCAGGGGGCTCCAGGTTCCGGTTAGGTTCTAGTTATCCTGAGTAAGATTTTTAGTAATGCATTTGTCTTTGAGTCATTTCTGCTCCTATAAGAAACCCTAATAAACTCATTGGTCCATCAAGTGGAACTTGGATGGTGTTGTTACTTTGATCTATTGTTGGTTTTCTATCTTTGGTGAATATATATATTCATCCTTCCTCCAAAATAATGCCACCCAACACAAATGGTACCCACACAAGGACAAACAGTACCAAAGGTGAGTCGCGGGGAAGTGGCTAAATGACCTTTGAAGTGGGTGCTGTGAATGTGACAGTGGTTGAACTGTTTGAGAATGGGAACGTCTAGGGGAAAGATCACCTTTCTCAATGTGGTCTGAGTTGGTGTGCCTTCTTGATGTAGTAGTGGTTGCTCCTTGTGGTGGGTAATCAGGTATGCAACCACATCTGATCTCTACAAGCATAAGGCTTCTACCCAGGAGAATCCTAAGATGGCCACCTTCATCTACTTCACATGGGTTCACCTGCTTCTTTGGTGAGTGGGCAATGCTTCTCACAAGAGATGATGAACTAAAGAATGCCAAGAAAGTAGCATGCACGAGGCATGATCACAATCAAGTTGTGGTGTAGGTTGTGTAGCTCCTTCTGTGGTGGTAATCCATTCAACTAGGGTTCCACTGTGTTCTCAGAATTCAGATTCTATCTCTCTCCCCTCCCTCTCTCTTCCCTCCCAGTCCCTCTCCCAATCTCTGCCCCTCTCTTTCTCTCTGGAGAACTTCTTTTTGAGTATACTGCACTTAATATCCATTTCTCTTCTTCCCTCCAATGCCTACCATGTCCCACATCCCTTCTATTTGTCTTAGGTTTTTATAATTAGTGTGTGTGTGTGTGTGTGTGTGTGTGTGTGTATACATTCTTTTGAGACCAATTAGTATTGTATGTATGTCCATGTTTATGGCTGACCAGTTAAGATCGGGAGAGCTTCCCTGAAGAACTTACTTGCTTAAGGGAAGAATTACAGAGGAAAGAGGACACATGGTTGCTAGCCTCTACATTATGGATAAAACACCCTATCCAAAAGCAGATTGAGGAACACAGGGTTTGTTAAAGCTTATAGCTTATAGTCTATTCTGAATGAAATTCAAAGCAGGAGCTTAAGGCAGGAACCTGGTGGACAGGAACTGAAGCAGAGGCCTTAAGAAGTGATGTTTATGGGCTTACTCCCTATAGCTTTCTCAGTTTGCTTTTCTATATACTCCAGGACAACCTGCCCATGGATGGCACAGCCCATTATAAGCTAGGCCCATCTCTCATTATCATTAATCAAGAAAATACTGTACAGACTTGGCTCCAGTCAACCTGGTAGGAAGCTTTGCTTAAGTGCAGTTGTCTCTTCCTAGATACATCTAAGGCTGTCTCATGTTGACAAAACATAAGAACACAAAACAAAGCAAACCAGGAAACCTCATTTGGAATGGGAAGTGAAAGAAAGAGAAGATGAGATTGAGCCATGTCTCATGGCTAGAATGGGGGTTAAGGTAAAGAAAACAGAACGTAACCAGGGTTTAGTTAAAGAGCTCTTCTTAAGATCCAGAGAGTTGGTGCCACAGGAAGAGCGAGATAACAGGGCAAATTAAAGGTGATGAAAGATGCCCTCAGGTTTGACCTTTTAACACAGAGGAACAATCTCTGGTTCAGCACGCACATGGGGACCTTAAAAAGGTCCCAATGTGAAATAATAATATAATCAGGGAGTGTCTTTCGGATATTTAAAGTAGAAAAAAGTTTTTAAGCAAGCAACAAAAGTGTACATGCCAGCCTTACTTACATGGCTGTGGGGAAAGGTGGGGGTGGGGTGGGCGACGATATCAGTCTGAGAGCTGTAGAAGTGGAGAAACTGAGTAACATAACACCTCATCTCTCCTTGGAAGAAAATCTACAACATCTGAGAGAAACAAATGCTTTGTGGATGGGCTCTTAGGAGCTACCTGGGACACTTGTTTAGTACCAGCATGGATACCATGAATATCAGGGACTGGAAGACTGCAGAGGAAGGACAGGTGTCACATGAAGAAGACAGGGTATGATGTCCAGTTCACTGGAACTGATGGCGCTGTGATTCAGCATGGACCTGGGATGGTAGGGATCTTAGTGGCTTTGCTGCGCCCTATGGTAAGACCTAATCTTCATGACATAAGAGGAGCTTGGCAAGTCAAAATGGCATAGACCAATGTATACATTGGATCTGTAAAATACAAATGAAATCCAGAAGCTGTAAAAAAAAAAATCAACAAAACAGACAGAAGCATCTGTATGGGACAGTCAAGGGAATGTGGCAAGATTTGTGTTGAGCTGGAGTTGTTGGGGGAAAAAGAAAGATATATATTGTTCTGGCAAGTTTGTGGAAGACTTTAAGGCCCAGCACTGGGAATCAGTAATCCCTACACTTGGAAGATTGATGCAGGGGGATTGCAAGTTTAAGGAAAGACTGGCCTACATACCTGCCTCAAGAAAAAAAATAGCAAGATAATTTAGAACAAAATCAAGTTGATAAAGAAACCCACAAGTGTCTGCAATGCACATGGAGAAATACAGAGTCCACTCCTCTTACAAGGACAGCAAATCCCTACTTCTCCTATAGTAGCATTTTTGAGACTGAACTGGCCAGCCCTCAGCAATGAGAGCTACATCCTGATCACATCTGAAGCATGTTAAATGTTCAGCTCTGATAAAAATAAAACAGTTTTTATGAAGGAAAATATGATATAGAACTCACACACAACTCAAGTTTCTGCTTTCATTACTTTTAATTTTGTTTTAATTTTATGACTGAATAATGGCATGGGAAAGACAGTAGATGGGTATATTAAATTTTGAGTGATTACTAAAAGGATCCAAGCTGAGGAATCTTCCTGAGTATTAATAAGAAGTTTGTTCCCCCAGCCTGACAGATCCATCTATATTCCTTTGACTCCTATTTAGCTGTCGAAGAATCTGCCAGACCTCTCAATCCCGGTCCTTTAAGACATCATATATATAAGCAACAAATGGGTCACTGACCATGCTCACAGTATAGTTGATTGGGGAATCTAGTCTTCCAGACAAAACTGACAAGATTGCTACAGCCAGGTCAATGTGAATGGGCAGCTACAATGCTGAACTAATTCACTTTCCAGTCCTACCAATATCTGGTGCAGGTCTACTTGTCTATAAGTTCAACTGGCCTAGAGAGTTTTTCTGCTTTTGAGATGGCTTCTCATGTAGCCCAGGCTAGCTGCCAATTCCCTGTGTAGCAAAAGGTGATCAGAATCTTCTGATCCTTCTGCCTCCATCTCCTTGGTGCTAGGATACCAAGCTGTATTTATGTGATACTGGGAGTTGAATTGATGGCTATGCGCATGACTGATAAGTACTCTACCAACTGAGCTACTTCCACAGCCCAGTAAGAAATGTTTTATCAACAGAATGAGCAAAACGTAGACATTGAGTGTGTATGGCATGTGTGTGCCTACTTCACCCTTTAAATTAGGTTCCAGCAGAAGCTGAATGGATACAGGCTGAAGAAGACAACTTCTCTGCTAGGCAGGCAGAACTATGACTCCAAATCTATTCCTATCCCAATATTCTATATCCTGATCCTAGGAATCTGTCAATGTATTATTACAGTTAGAGTTGAGTATTCTACTGTCTCTTATTCTCTCATCACTGCTCAGTCCTTGGTCCCCGTGTTAATCACAATCTGCTGCAAATAGAAGCTTCTCGGGTGAGGCTTGAGAGATGCATTGGACCTACAACTATAAAACAACAAGTCATTAGAAGTCAGTTAAATCAAAGTTAATTTACCAGCTTAATAATAGTAGGTCCTCTGATAATGTTTATGATCTATCTAGCCATAGATTCTTAGACCAATAATGATTTCAAGTATCAGCATCAGTTGATTTTTTTTTTTTTTTTTTTTTTTTTTTTTTTTTTTACAGATTTGGGCTTAAATCTAATTAGAAAGTGGGTTGGTTCCATCTGTGCTGATGATGCCATTATTGCTCCAGTGCATGTAACTTTCCAGGCCAGTGTTTGTTGTACTCACAGAGTTCACAGCTGGGGATGAATGGTGAATAGAGTACATTTCTCCTCCGGTAGCTTCTGTAGCACATTCCTACACCATAAGAGCTTGGAAGTAAGGATGAAGCTTTTGAGTCAATCCCAGCCTGATTTCTCTGTGTTCTATGACTCAAAGAAACGGTGGTGTCTCCAGCAATGGGCTTTTACTATCCAGCTCTGGAGGGCAACTAAAAGGAAAGTTCTTGGAGCCAGAAGCTTCCAGAACTTAAACATTTTCTTATTTCCAGTATTTGAACAGGCTTTACCAGTTAATCTTTCCCACTATGAAAAGCAGAAGGCAAAAATGCTCTTAAGACCTCTCCAAAATTTTTGAGCATGATTTTGGTGCTCAAAAAAAATTTAAATTTGGAACATTTAGAACTTTGAACTTTGAGCTAAGGAGTGCTCAGCCTATAATTTAACACATGGATCAGAGAATAATATGTTTGTTCTCTGGGTGATTCCCTGGGGCTTCTACTACTGCTTTCCTGGTGTGTGTGTATGTGTGTGTGTGTGTGTGTGTGTGTGTGTGTGTGTGTGTGTGTGTTTGGTAGATAAACAGTTGCAACAACTACAGCCTTGAAAGAGCATACACATTATCAACTCAAAGGCACCCAGGACATGAGTCTGAGACATCCCGCCAGGGAAGATGAGTAAGACGAATCCTAAGGAATTGCAAACTACACAGAAGGTGGATGAGAGATACTCATTAGAGTCCCAAGACTAGCCAGAGAGAGAGGTACACAACAATGTTCTTTCTCCTGTCAATATATACCTGAATCTCATGGGAGCCACTTCTAGATATGATCAGCTTATTATCCAGCAGTGGTACAAAGATCAGGTCGTATTGGGTTCTGTAGCGAACCCCACATCCTTCAGTTTCTGGGCAGTTGTTCCAGGAGCATTGTCTGTGGATAGATAGGTCTGTCTTCATAGTTTGCCCTCAGGGCAGATAAAGGTTTTGCCAATACCTTCTCCTCCTTCATGGTGGTAATATGGATCTAGGAACACATCCAGACAAAGACCAAAAGGAGAGCGTCTCCTACAGTTAAGACATTTATGAATTTTTCTGCTTCAGAACATTTTGTGGGGGTGGCTGTGTCTCTGTGGCAGCCTGTTATATTTTAACTTCTCTGAAAGGCTAAAATTGATTTCTTCAGAGCTCTCGATAAACTATCATATTAACTTTCTACATACAAACTTCTTTATTAGTGATTGTACTCCGGGGGTTGTAAGCAAATTTTTACAGAATTTATAAATTAAGTCAAATATATTAATACAGGCACAGATGTCAGCTTCCTTTTACTTGGAAGGGATGGTATTATGCTTCTCCTACTTTGTTTAGGCTGTCAAAATCAGTTATTTTCCATATATTTGCTGTAAGAACATTGACTATTCTGCCATGCCATCAATGTATTAGATCATTCTATTGATGCATTAGGTCATTCCATTGATGTATTAGATCACACATTGGTGATATATGTTCTAGTTTTTTTCTATTACTGTGATAACTACCAAGACTAAGAGCAGCTCAAGCAGACAAAGGGTTATTTCATCTTATACTTTATGCACCTTATTAAGGGAACTAAAGGCAGGAACAGAAGCAGAGCACTGTTGCTCACTACATGTTCTCTAGACATGTGCTTCTTGTACTTCTCTTATACCTCCAAGGACCATGTGCCTAGAGTTGGCACCACACATAGTGGTTTTGGCCCTCTCACATCAATTCACAATCAATAAAATACTCATAGACTTGCTTATAGGCCAATCTCATGGAAGCGCTTTATCAACTGAGGTTCTCTTTTCTCAAAGGACCTTGGTTTATACCAAGGACAAAAAATTAATATACTGATAGAATTCAGTGGTCAGAAAACAGCAAGGAGTATTGAAGCTTTGGCCAGACATATGTTTTAGTTGTTTCTATCTCACAAGAAAAACTATCAGCAATGTACTATATTTATCAAACTCCCACAGTTTTTTGAGAACTGAGACAGACAATAGCCTTTTATGTTTCCCTCTGACAAGAGAGACTATGATAATATAAAGCTGAAATTCTTAAATTATTCAAATTTCAGATGTATCTGCAACAAAATGCAGAAAAGTATATTTTTAATATGACATTGATAATTTATTTGAAACTATAACTATCATCATCTAATAATAACAACAACAACAACAACAACTTGATTTGGAAACATTGTTTTAAAAAAAACATTTATTGTTTATCTATGTGTCTGTCTGTGTGCCTGCATGCATTTTATGAAGCCAGAGGGTATCAGAACTGGAATCATCTGTAGTAGTGATGTAGATGCTGGGAACTGAAACTGCATCCTCTGAAAGAGCTGTAGGCACTCTCAACTACTCAGGCAGCTCCCCAGTCCCTAATATCTATTCTTTCCCTGAGTAAATGACAAATTAGGTTGTTTCATGGGTGTTTGACACATTAATTAGAGATCAGGGAGGTTATTCCCGGCTGAAGTTCGCCAAGCTGATGTTTCATTATTTGTTACTTGTTGCTGTATAACAAAACACTATGAACGCCATGATCAAAAGCACTTTATAGAAGGAAGAGTTTATTCAGGGTTGTAGTTCCAGAGTGAGGGTCCATTATGGTAGGGAGACTAAGTGGTAGGCAGTCTGAGTAGAAATCTGGAAGGTCACAAGTCCAAGTAGAAATAAAAAAGGAAAGGGAACCAACTGCACATAAGGTTACAAACTCTCAGAGCCTGGATTGGAATGGCATTTACAGGATGCTGGTTTTAAAGGTGCATTTAACTGTGTTTTGAGAATTGAGCTGTATCCCACTAGACTCATCGATGTGTTGAGGAAAAATAAGTTCTCAAAGCCTACCCTTAGTGGCGCACCTCCTCCAGCAAGGCTGCACCACCTCGTGAAACAGTGCCACAAACTGAGGACCAGGCATTCAAATGTCTGAAGATTTCTCCCTCAACCCGCACAGTGGACAATGCAGTAGAATGAGGACAGAACACAGGCACACAGGCCATTTGATCTCATGGGTAGTTCAGTTTGGGATACAGTTTTGCTTGATCTGCATCTTGTTCCTGTACACATTACACTGCTAATACATGGAACTCCTATTATCTAGTTCTACCCTGTTGCTGACAATCACCAAAACTCTACTTTTCATAGACTTCTATGGCATAAATCTTTGCTTCCATCAGACCCTTTTATTTCAACTCCCTTTCCATTCTGAGTACAGAGCACTGAATACCTACCCTGTCTCCCATGTAGTAGTCATTACTCACTTGTAGCAACAAGGCAGGTGCTGCCAAAAATAAGGACAGCAAGGATCAAAAGGAGAAATGATTGCTAAATGCCTGTAAGGACAGTTGTTCAGCTACTGTCAAAGGACCTTGCTAGTTTATTACTCAGGTTTGTACCAATGAGTCAGGACTTTGCGAGTTTATCACCTGGGTATGTACTAATGAGTCATACTCAAATAGATCTCTGGTCAGCCCAGGCACCTTTTTTGACTATATCTCAACTTTAGCAGAGTAGCTTTGAAAGTTGGGCTCAAGTAATCAGATAAGAGGGGAGCCATCATTCAAGAAAACATTATCAGTAAGGAAGAGACTACTTAAAAACTTCACCCAAAATCTGTTTTCTTTAATTTTTATCACATATCAATTACACAGAGTAATGTGTTTCTGAATAACATTTTCATACTCATAAATAATGGACTTTGGTCATATTCTCTACCCATTACCCTCTCTTGTCCTTACTCCATTCTTTCCAAACAGCTCTGGCTTTTACTTTCTTACTTTTTAAAAATCTAGACTCTTCACATGAAAGAAAATTTCAGATCGTTTTATTTGTGACCATGGCTTATTTTGCTTAACATGATGGTCTTCAGCTCTATCTGGTTCCCAAAAAGTAACGAGATTGTCCCCTTTATGCCTGACCAGTACTCTTTTGCCACTTTTTATACACATCTTTTATCAACTTGCCCGTTGCCGGGCACTGTGATTAATTTCCTAATTTGGTTGTCATGAATAGTGAAACGAGAAATATGGTTGTGCGGGTGTCTCTGTTGTACACAACACTGACTTGTTCCTTCAGATGTGTGCACAGGACTGGGTTGACCAGATCAGAAATGGTAATTCTGTGTTTAGTTTTGGGGAAGCTTCAGTAATGAGTTCAATGGTGACTAGACTACTTTGTCTCCACATTAAAAAAGTGTAATAGTTTCCATGTTCTCATCATTTCTTCTTTCTTGTTGTTTGCTTTGCTTTGCTTTTCTTTTTTTTTTTTTTTTTTTTTTTTTTTTTTTTTTTTTTTTTTTTTTTGTTTTTTTTTTTTGTTTTTTTTTTTTTGTTTTTCAAGACAGGGTTTCTCTGTATGGCCCTGGCTGTCCTGGAACTTACTCTGTAGACCAGGCTGGCCTCGAACTCAGAAATCCACCTGCCTCTGCTTCCCAAGTGCTAGAATTAAAGGCATGCGCCACCATGCCCGGCTAGCTTTTCTAAAATGTACGAATTACTCTTTGAGTGTTTCATATGTGCATGCACTGTATTTTGGTCATCTTAAGCCTGATTAACCTCTCTCATCTCCCTTACACTACCATTGAGCCTCCTTTTGTTAACAATTTTTTCTCCTACTTCGTGTCTCTTGACCAGGTTAAAAGAACCAGACATGGATTCTGTCGCACAGAACGGGTCTCAAACCCAGTCAGAAAATAGTTTTGGTCAACTCTGTAACAATCATGCCACTGTCTCACAAGTGGTCTAATACTGCCTGGTGGGTTGGTATTATGGACTGCAGCATCCACAGCTTGGACATTTCGTTGATAGCCATATTGTCTGCGATGATGTACAAAGTTACTTTCCTTATTTCTCCAATGACTAAACATGTTGGATGCTGGTGGGTACTTTTAAATGTCAATCTGCCCAAATTCAGAATTACCTGGGAAAAGAGCCTCTACTGAGGAATTATTGATAGCAGGTTGGCCAATGGCCATGGCTATGGGAGGTGGGGGGTTGTCTTGATTGCTAACTTACACAGAAAGACCCAGCCTTTTGTTGGCAATACCATCTCATGGGCTGGGCCCTAGACAGTATAGGAGTAGAGAAAATTAGATGAACTTTAAGAGAGTAAATAGCCGGGTGGTGGTGGCGCAAGTACTAGCACTTGGGAGGCAGAGACAGGCAGATTTCTGAGTTTGAGGCCAGCCTGGTCTACAGAGTGAGTTCCAGGACAGCCAGGGTTACACAGAGAAACCCTATCTCGAAAAAAACTAAAAAAAAAAAAAAAAAAAGAAGAAGAAGAAGAAGAAGAAAATCATCTCTATTCAATTAGGATTGTGATGCTTAAATTCCTGCCTTGTCTTCCCCCAAACAATGAATGGTCACCTGGAAATATAAGCCCAAGTAATCTTGTCTCCCCAGAGTTGCCTGTGGTCAAGGTATTTTAAAATAACAACAGAAATGAAACTAGAATAAATGTTTCCTCTGTGAATTTATTGGGTGTTTATCCTCCATCTTTGAGAACTGTCTATTCATTTCATTTGTCTATTTTTCGATTAGATTATTTTTCACTCTGCTTGCTTTTTTATTTCTTTATATATTCTGGATGTGTTGCTTGTAGGATCATTAGCTTGTAAAGACACCCTCCCATCATCTAAAGTGCCTTCTCATTCTGCCAATGGCTTCTGTTTCTGTGCAGAAGCTTTTAAATTTCATGTCATCTCATCCATCAGTTCTCAATATGATAATAACACGCATTCTTAGAGTCTAGGAAGCCATTGACTATGCCTATTATTTGAAGTGTGTCTATTTTCCTCTAATAATTTCAAATTCTTACACATTACATTAAGCTCTTTGATTCATTTTAATAACTTTTATTCAATGTGAGAGTCAGGAAGACAAAAAAAAACTTTCCTATAAAATAAAGAAAAGTGGTAAATAAAATTAGAAAAAGAAGAAAAGGCAGAAAAATAATTTCTTGTTAAGTAAAATGAAGCAGGAATACTTAAATATTTAAGTATTCTAAAATACTTAAAAAATTATGGCAGGGTAGTCCTGGGCTGGCTGACTTGAAGTGGCTCCTTGTTTTACAATCTCTAGAGCATCTCTGTCTGAAACAGTAGGCCCTCTCTCAAGATAGCACCTGGGTTCTACCATTCTGAGACACAAGACATAACAAAATGGATTTGTTTGTTCTCTGATACTTTAAAAGCAGCTGCAGATTTCTTCTGGTGCTAGGTCGAGCAGTATGTTGTCACCAGGGCTGTCTGGGTGGTTGTGGGTTAAGGTTGGGCTTGCTTTGGACAACCTGGACTAGACTGGTACATTTTTTCTGAGTTGGCCTTATACCTCTCTGTGTTTTAGTCCCTCTCTCACCTCTTTTCTGATTTCCATTCCCATTCTCATCCTTCTTCTGGCTTCACTCACTGCTCTGCTGCCTTGACTCTTCTCTCGCCCAGAGCTCCCTCGAATATGCCATCTACACTGCAGGTCTCAAAATTCTTCAACGGTAGGAAAATAAGTTTTAAGGATCATCCCCTCCAAAAAAGAGTCAAGGAAATACAAAGAAATGCAAATCTCTGGTACAGATACTTCCCATGCAATTATTCTTAATCACTAGTGAGTTCAAGACTGTCTGATAATATTCTCTGAATAAAACTTTATTGAAAAGTAAACCCAAACATATGGGTCACCATCATCTTTCAGTAGCTGGATGGTTTTAAAGCAAATAGGCAACTATTTTAGAGAACCAAGAAGTGGCATTAATATCCTCAAAACAAGAAGTCTACCTAGGATTTCTCCTTTGTGTATCCAAATGACTCGACACTTTCAAGAGAGACCAAGAGACTGCCCAGAAAGCCCAATTCAAGGTTAACATTCAAGTAAATGAAATAGACTCATGATTTTTAAAGATCGGTTTTACTCTATTGTTTGCCTACATGTTTACATGTGCACAGTGTGGTTCCTATGGAATCCAGAAGAGGGCAGCCAGTCCCCTGGAACTGGAGTTATCAATGGTTGTGAACTATGATGCAGGTGCTGGGAATCAGCACCCCTGCCCCAGTTCCACCCTTGATTGCAGAGTCCCCTGGAAGAGCATAACGTACTGCAAATTGCTGAGCCATCTCTCCAGCTCCAGACTCACCATTATTTAAGTAGCTACTTTAGTAGGTTAATAGCAGCAATGGGAACTTTAGGAAATGTTTGATTTACTAATGCTTGACACATCAGACATTCAAGATTTTGACATATATACTAATCTCTAAAAATCATTTTGAAATGTTAAGAGAAGTTTCTCTTTCCACTAGTTACAAATGTTCCTCCATTTATGAAGTAAACTTGTTGTTTTGCTTTTGTAAGCCAGGTGCTATGTAGCCCAGGCTGGCCTCAAGTTCATCACCCTGCTGATTTTGCCTCCCAAATCTAGGGCACACACTGTCCATGTGCTGCCATGCCTGATAACTAACTGGTTTGCAGCTTTATGACTGATAGTGCAAAGTCATTCACATAGAGTGGAAACAGACCATTTCAAATTTGCAGTTTAGAGCTTTTCTGAGGCTAGGAATATTTGGCACATAGCTATGGAAAGAGGAGAGATTGGATGGCTGCTATCCCTGCACAGTGCTTTGTGCTGCTGGTGTGCAATAGATACAGGTATTTAGTACACCCTGTAATAATTTCAACACCGAAAAAGTAGGCTTTGTGTTAGATGACTTTGCCTAACTCAAGCAAGTGCTCTGAGTATATTTAATTTAGGAAGGCTGAGCTATGCAGCTCACAATTTAGGAAGGCTGAGATATGCTGCTCACATGTTTGCATGATATTTTCAACTGATCACAGTGTTTATTGAGCTACAACCTCATTACAAGTAGAGGATCATCTGTGGACAAAACAATTAAAATGGTTCTTAAGAATGACTGATGATAAATTGTGCTAGAACTGTGTGCTATTTTGTAGCGAGACTGAAAACTTTATAGGATGAACAGAGTGTTGGATGGGTGTAGTGCCAGCCAGTGTTCCTGACTTTTTAAAGGCACGGGAAATGTCTCAAAACATAGTTTTCCCATATACTAGTCAGCCCTGTGGAAGACATGTATTTAAGCTGAACCAATCTCATGTTAAGTTTTCTGTCCATGTGACTTTTCTGTTTGACTCTTTCAAATCCTCCTAGACTATACCTTCAGTCCTTGTGATGGTCTGATAGAATTTGGGATAGAATAACTGGTTACAAGCATCTAAATACCACAAAGAGAACTGTAGCTTGGTATATGCTGGCAACAGCAGGCTCAGAGCAATCCAGAGCAGCCTTTGGGAACATCGGGCAACTTTTGAGAGACAAGTGACCCTCCTACAACTTGAAGCACACATGCCAACTATAAGATTAGGTACACAATGCACCCTTCTAGCTGAAGGATATGGAGCCCAGTGTTTGGTCTTGTTATCGTCCGTGATATGGAATTAGGACTCAGGGCATGTTTGTCTCTGAAAGCCAGTATGACTAGTGTTTCTGAGACTAACTTTTTGTGTGTATGTGTGAGTCCTTGCTCTTGGGGTTTTGTCTTTCCCTAAGGGCAAATTCCCTGGCACAGTTCTCTGCTCCTGTTCCACGTGGTGCTTTAGCTGGCACAAGAACTGAGGTTGAAATTTGAGATTAGCTTTATGGGTGAGGTTCCTGTTTGTTCAAAGCCACCTCCTATCTTTCCCCTCTGAAGCCACCAAAGAAAACTCTGGAAATCCCGAAGTGACCCTTAATTAGTTCAGAGCAGGAGGAGATGTGGAGCAGCAAGAATAGAATGCCTTGCTCGGAGTTCTTTTCTGTAGAGCACATATAAGTGTCATGTGAGCAAGAAAAGACTCTATGGACAAATCAGCTTGCTGAGCTTCATTTTGTGGGCCAGGGGTTGAACACAAGGTTTCTTTAGCTTTAGTCCCTTGATTCTCAGGGTACACAGTCATCAGCTTCACATGGCTCTTTCCTTCCTGTTGGGGTGCCGGGTCCAATAACAGAAGTGGGCCTGGGGAAATAATAGGAGAATTGAGGTCATCTGATGTGATCCAGCCCTTACTCCTCTGTTGTACCTCTCTCTAGATTCTTCTCCCCCTTATTCTATCAAAACATGTTCTTAGGGATGTTCAGTACTTGGGTCCCTAGATGTTCCTCAAGCACTAGAATTTGAACACTTTTTTTATTATTATTTTTGAGAAAATGTTTTTCAACCATCAAAGTGGTGGAAGTAGCTTGTGGCTGGGAGAGGGACTCTTCTGCCATCCCAAGGGAACCTTTCTAATCGGAAATGGGAAATGTACACAGATCAGTATACAGATATAAACCAAAACAAGGACTGGCCAGAACTGGTATTTTAGCTGAACTTGAACTGAAAGAGAACAAGCAGTTGGAGTGAGAACTGAAGAGGAAACCCATCTTACCAGATAGGTCTCCAGAATCAATCTGTGAGTAACTTTTAAAGACATATGAAATGTACAGTCGTGATTTTTTTTCCTACACAATTTTAAGCTGCCCCTCTCCTTGGAGGGCTTCCAATAGAATCAGCTGGACAGGTAGAAAGGATTGAGGGCTGTTCTTTGGTCATGGAGACCCATTAGATATTTTCTCAGTAGCAACGTGTTCTAGTTTCCTTCTGTGGCTCTATCAAATACCATAGCCAAAAGTAATTCAGGGGAGAAAGGGATTTATTTCATTTTAAATTTCCAAGTAACAATCCATCATTGAGGGAACTCAGGGCAGGAACTCAAGGCAGGCATATGAAGCTGAAACCATGGAGGAGCACTGCTGGTGGCTCTGGCTGGCTCCCAGCATAATGCTTCTCTGGTCTCTTACCCAGCCCATTCCCACTTATCCAAGGAAGGCAGATCTCATGGTGAGCTGGGCTCTCCTTTATCAGTTAACAATCAGGATAGCCCCCCCCATCAATGCTTTCAGGTCAGTCTAACCTGGAAGATCCTCCAAACTGGGATCCCCATCCCTTGCCAGGTGACGCTAGGTTGGGTCCTATTGAGAACTGAAGCTGTCTAAGACACCCAGGTTAACTACACATAAAACATACCTCGTCATCATGAACTTTCAGGATGTTCAACACTCACTGGGCATCAGTCTCAGCAAGAGTATTTGTTACAATTTTTGTACTTTGATGCTTTTCCTCTTGGTCCCTCCAAATAAACCAACAGGCCTGTGCTGAAGCCCTTAGATCCGTATTTTTGAAAAACATACAGAGTTCCTGCTACAGGCAAACCAGAAGGTTTTGCTACAGCTCAATCTTCATTGAAGCCAACCGGTTCTTGTTTTAAGGCTTTCTCTCTTTCTTGATCTGTCCTAGGGTGAGTGCCTCTAGCTTTTCTCCATCTCTTGTCTGCCTTGCCTCTTTCCAGGGAGGCAATTGGACTCTGTTTCCTGGGTGCTCAGTTGAAGCCCTGATCATATTATGAATCTTCAAGGGTTGCTGGTCTTATGGGAAACACATTCTCTCTCCTCACTGCTTCTATTCAACAAGCATACATTTTTATAGCTTACAAACCAACCCATGTATACCGTATATATCTGTAAGTCACCTAGATGTGGTCATCTCACTTTATAAAAATTGTATCTCAGAGGGAAACTGCGTGATGAAAAGCAAAAGTTTCATATGAGGCAAAATAAAGGTAGGAATCCATGTGTTAGGGGATGTAAAATTCCCCTGGGGACAAGACCTCCGATACAGAGTAGAGAAGCCAGGTAGTGCATCAGGAAAACGAAGTGCTAGCCTCTGACTCCGAATGCATTGGAAACACAGTGATTTCAAAGACATTCTAACATTAACTATTCATAAAGCCAAATAGAACATCTCCATCCACAGCTGGATCTAGATATCTTTAGGAACTATGAGAAATATCACACCCAACAAACTACAGACTAAATGCAGGCAACTTATGATTGGCAAGCTCCCAAATGATCTAAACATTTAGGGACATCTGTGTGCAGCTTATTTTAACTAGTACATAAAGATTAAAATTATATGTTTGAATGGCAGATGCAGGGTCCTGATATATGTGTGTATTATGTAGAGTTCATACTGAGATAAAATATTTATTTCTCAGAGCTCTCATTTATTTGTTATCAAAACAAACAACTCCCCTCCCCCAATTAATTAAAACCAAAAACCAACAAAGAAGAAAAAAAAAACTTCTCAAATCTTGGTTTTGTGGCATGTCCAGGATATTATGCTGAGAGTCGTGGTACTTTTACCCATTCACAACAATGCTTCCTGCTGCCCTGTGACCTGGAATCCACTGACCCATCTCTTCCCTCACTCCCAACCCCAACCCCTGTCACTTGTCCCTGGTCTCTAGCAGTCACAGTGACTTCTCAACTTCTGTGGGGGTCGAAGAATATTCAGGATTTCCTGTCTGTTGGATCTCTGAGGAAAATGAAGTATTTGAATTGGCACCTACATTGGAAGGAGGCGAGGACGGTCTTTTCCAGCAGGGTTTACTTGCTGTTACCCGTCTTTTGCTACCTGTCTCTGTTGCTATTGCCTCGGTGCTCACTAACATCGCATGTTTCTACTAGAATACACAAGTCGATAGAAACCTAAGCATATCTATCTGTAGGCATTGGGTGTGGTGATGGGAATGGAGCATTCTGGGGGCAGTGATAGAATGGAGCATTCTGGGAGCTTTTGTTGTACATGGGAGACAAAGCTTGTCCATAGGCGCTGCAGGAGACCTGGAGGTGGACTGTGGTTGGGAGACCATGTCAACTCTCTAAGGGGTGGAATCTGCAAGTTCATCTCTAAGAAGAGAAAGTTGGCACTCTATCACACAGCCTGAAAATTTGTGTCTAGTTTCCTTTCTTTTTTTCTTTCTCTTTCTCTTTCCTTTCCTCCTCCCCACACTCCCCTTCCCCCGACAGCACTCTCTCCTTTTTAACTTATTTCCTTATTTTTGTTGGATTTTATTATGTGACTTAAGTTGACCTCCAACTCACTTCAGTCTTTTTTGCTTCACCCTCTTAAGGACTGGGATTACAAATGTGTGTCACTACGCCAGGCTCAAAATATAATCTAGCTGTACCTTGATTAGAGACAATAATATCTGCTCTATTCAGTTATTAGAGCATGAAATGTGTATGGCACCCCCAGAAGAAGTTAGTAAATGTTAGGGTGCAAGCCAAGGGTTCTTCATTAAACGAAGTGGCTTGCTTTGAATGGGGGAGGGGGCCTTGGAGTGGGATTTTATTCTAAATCTCAGAACCTGAGGGTAATCCCAGACAGAGATTGGAGGGAAACAATGTAGAGAATAAATGGTTGAGGTTGAGCATCCATTTTCTCCATTGATGGTCATTTCCCTTCTTGTAGCTTCTCTCCAAAGTGATGTTAGTTGAGATGCTATCACAACTGTCTGTCCACCAAGTGACTTTACAGAGACCTGGCACAATACTGTCTCTGTCAGTAAATCCAATAACAAACACATGGGGACATCATTATCCTTCCATGCTAACTCTTGGCATAGCACACACATCAATCCGGCGTTTGTTTATTTTCTCATCCATGCTTTGTGCCCATAAACACAGCATAGTTGCTTGATATTAAAAACGTATGCCTGGAAGGGTGGGTCAGGGCATTGTTGAGCAGACTCAGTGTGCATTCCTACCCTCTTCCTCTTTATCCGGCTTTGAGTATCTTGTCTTTCTTCCTGAACTCCAATTTCCTTATGCCGCTCATAATTAAATTTCAAATTATTGAAATAATATATTTAACGTGCAGGATATGATAATGTTTGTGTGTACATTTACACTGTGTATAACTTGTCAGACAGATTTAATTATATTCTGAATAATTTTGTTGATGGTTAAGTAACTGTATACCCTTCTCCTGCTTTCAAATCTGGATATGAATGTTAGAATATGTTTCATGGGTATCTTAGTTAAGCTTTCTGTTGCTGACATGAAATAAATGCCTTGACCAAAAAGCAAGTTGGGGAGGAAAGGGTCTATTTGGCTTACACCTCCAAATGACTCTTCATCATCAAAGGAACTCAGGACAGGAACTCACACAGGGCAGGAACCTGGAGGCAGGAGCTGAGGCAGAGGCCACGGAGGGGTGCTGCTTCCTGGCTTGCTCCTCATGGCTTGCTTACCTTGCTTTCATATAGCGCCCAGGACCATCAGCCCAGGGATGGCACCACCCACAATGGGCTGGGCCCTGCCCTCTTCCCCCCACCCATCATTGATCATTAATTGAGAAAAAGCCTGACATCTGGATCTCATGGAGGCATTTCCTCAGCTGAGGCCCCTTCCTCTCTGATGACTCTAGCTTGTGTTAAGTTGACACAGAAAACCCAATTAGTACAATGGATTTATTCTGAAATTGCAAATATTTCTGGTTTTTTGTTTGTTTGTCCCATTACCAATTGCTGTTGCTTAAGGTTCTAGTTACTTATGGCTGCTGTAACTTCTGTTGTATCGATTTCTCGACCAATTTCTGCCAGTTTCTGTGGTCCTAAACTGCAGCTGGAAGTAGATATTTTGTTTATAGGCATATATTCTGTCTATATATTCACCAACAGTAGCTGTTTCAAGCTTAAAAGTAATTCAGTAGAAGAAAAGAAAGATTTTTTTTTTCCATTTGCTTCATTTACCATGAATGAGGATGGACACTTTCCCCCTTACTTACACATTTTTATTTTCATATGTGTGTGTTGGCATGTGTGTGTGTGTGTGCATGCATGTGTATATACATCTGTATATGTATATGTGGTATATGTGTATTGCATGTTCCTATGTTCCTATGTGTGCACATGTGCATGAAGGTATGGGCACATAATGTGGAGGCTAAATGTCTATACAGAGTGTGTGATCAATCATTCTCTACTCTTTCTTTCTCTCTCTTTATTTCCATCTTCCTTCTTTCTTTATTCCTTCTCCCTTTTTAAATAGCAGGGTCTCCTTATATTGCTTTAGATGGCCTGACTCCCATTATAGAGCTAGAATGGCCTGGAGCTCTTTATTACTTATTATTTATTTTATTTATTATTTGTTTTTATTATTATTTGCTTGTCTGCTCCACCTTGTGCTTTGAGACAGGGTCTCTCACTGAACTTGTGAGCCTGGAGCTCACTGGTTCCCTTAGACTGACTGGCCAGCACTGTCTAGAGAATCCTATCTCTGCTCCTCAGCACTAGGGTCTCCAGTGTGTGTCACCATGCCCCGCTATTTGCATGGGTTCTATGTATCTGAGCACAGGTCTGCATCTTGTGAAGAGGCACCATGTCCCTTGAGAAGGAAGTCATAAAGGCAGGTCATTCACCTACCCTTGTAATGAGAACCAAGACTGTGCCAGATAGCGACTTTCCTGCCACAATCAGTGCTTGTTATCAATTGTAAAACAGGGTGGGGAAGCAGAGACAGTTTCTGTTCTCAACCAAACCTCTGAGAGGGAGGCCATTTATCTCAGTAGAACCCAAGGCTAATCAAACTACCTTTTGTTTTGTTTGCTTAGTTAATCGGGTGAAAAAAGTTAGCCACTGAGAAAGTGGCTTCAACTCTATTGACATTAAGCCAGTTCTTGTTCTCGGGACCCACGGATAATGGCTGATAGTGTTCTAAAGGGTAGAAGCTGGAAATTACTCCGTTTCCTTAAAGGGAAGCACCAACGGGCTCTCTATTCAGTTGATGCAATTTGTTTCCAAGCAAAGAATGTTCCTACTTCCCTGACACATATTTTCAAAAGTCATTTATAAAACTCCCTTTTCAATGCTGGCATCCAAGTGATGATCATAACTGAAGACATTGTGGAAGAAAGTTTCCTGAACGTGGCTGTAGATCTGGCTCTGTGGGAGAGCCAAATGATGTCAATAGCTATCCACTGTTGGGTGGCATTGATTTGAGACAGACATTGTCAACTTATCACCAAACACGGCTGAGAAACTTGATGGCTATAGGGTAACCTCCTTCATAAAGATTAATAACAACATGTTAGTTTATTTGTCAAAAACAAGAGTCATGGTAATTCATTCTTCTATGTGATTCTCTGAAATTATCCTATGATGTACGCATTCAGTATAGAGACTGAGAAGGTTGTTGGTGCTTCTGCCAATGGCCTCACCTGTACTTTTTGTTGTAGTATATTTAAGCCTCTCTTCTTTTTTCTCTTCCTCCTCTTTTCAGTCCTGTCCAGACTATCTTCTTCATATACCTCCTTATCCCTACTGCTTGGTAGTGTTGTTTCATACCTTGCAGTAAATGGTTGTTGACTGACTGAGAGCATGATCCCATTGTTTGGCAGCCTGGATAGACTGTTACTAGTAATAGTGCCACAGTGACCCCTGTTGATGAAACTAGAAAGTGCAGACTGATTCTAATGACAGTGATGTTCACATTGAAACGTGAGCTCCGGTCAATCTAGAGCTCAGTAGCAAAGGACATCAAAGGGAGGTCAGCATTTGGAAAAAAGAAGGACCTGCACCACTGCTCTGTCAGTGTGAGAGTACAGCGCAGCCTGTCTCCTTGTCTGGACTTTACTTTCTGTGACTATAGTCAGGGCTCAGGCATAACTACTTTAAAAGGCTTTACTTGTTTGCCATTACTCAAAGAATTAAAAGTTTTAATACACTGCACATCAGCTTGTCTTACTACATTTAACACACTTTATCTTGGTTAGCCTGTGTTTGTATATCTTCAGTTGTGTGCTCTTGTGGGTAATGTGTGTTCCTCTGTGTGTGTGTGTGTGTGTGTGTGTGTGTGTGTGTGTGTGCACATGCTTTTGAGTTTAGAAGCCAGAGCTTGACATGAGGTGTTTCTCTGTAGCTCTCTATGTTTGAAGACAGAATCTCCCATTGAGCCTAGAGCACACCTACCCGGAATCCTAACTGTTTCTGGCTCTTTAGGGCCAGGGTTCCAGGTATGCATTCATGTTTTTTGCATGGGTCTCAGGGATCTGAGCTCAGGTCCTTTTAATTTTATTTTAACAAACAAACCCTCACCTCAGTCCTTTACGCCATATGTGAGCAGAAAAGAGCACTGTGATATTTTAGATTTGTAAGCTATTCTTAGTATTTTTTATTACTTTTTTTTTTTTTTACTAGTTGTGGACAGATGGATAGAGTGGTTAATGAGGTTCCAGTCTCTCCAACTTTCTCTGTTTCTCCGTGTAGAGTTAGGAGAAATGAAAGAGACTACTTTTGATCACATATTTAAAGTGACAGTTATTTTAAAAATCAACCGCAAGAACGCTCGATCCTAGGAAGGAGGCGAGGGGTGGCGCCACCACATCCTAAACCCTGACGCTAGAGATGGTTGAATAGCTGGGAGCCTTAAGATGTTTCAAACATCCCTCTGCCTTCAACCTTTGCACCGACTGAACCGGCTAACTTTCTACACAATTAACTCCATTTCCAGGGCTGCACTGCACATAAAAGATCCCACGTGGACTGTGATCGCATTTCCTCATTGAACAAGGAAGTACAAACTTGCTTATCTGAAAACCGATAAAGCTTAAAAGAGATAGGGGGAAAAAAAAACCAGAAGACAAGATATTTTTTTGAATATAGATGCCATATTAATACTGATATTATCTAAACAAAACGAGGATGCTTTTAGAGGTGGTGATAGAGCGCGTAGGAAGGGAAGCATTAGAAAGTATCAGCTACAGAACTAAAACACGCTGTCCTCTGAGAGGGCGAGGAAGGAAAACATACGCGCCCCTGCTTCCCAGTCCTTGGTGGGGCTCTGTCTCTGGGAACACCTTCAGACTATGCTGTGCTCCTGCACGCAGCAAGACGCAGACCCGGAGCTGCAAACCATTGTAGATGAATTCAAAACAACGGCTTCCATATCGGATTACAGGGCTATTTTTATAAGACTGCAGGCTTTGCCTATTTATTTTTCTTACACACCTCCTCCCCCAATCTTTTAAAGAGTGCTAAAAATGATACAGAACCAAAGAAGATAACAACAATAAAGCAGAAGCCCCAGGAGGAAGGAAAATAGAGCCCACAGAGAGGTAAAGAAGGCACACAGCCACAGTATCCCCTGCAACCTGCCTTCTCGTGGGCCTCACCTGTGGCTTTAAACTGGGCAAGCACTGGACAGACTAATATAAAGCCAATTGAATCTTATGGATGTTGACAAACACTCCTAGAATTAAGGCTGGATACTTGGTGGATAGAATTCAAAGTATGTTAGCACAATGTTTCCTAAGGATCAACCTTCAGTTGCTTTCCTGATGAGGTTCCCAGGTAAAACCGAATCTCAGCTCAACAAAGGGCACGCACTCACACTTACTCCAAACAGCAATTCCTTCTTTGTCTGATTCAGATAACTGGGCACCTGTGTTTGGATTTGCTAAGCTCGGAAGCCTGTGGAAAGCACCGTGTAGCATGACAGCCATCCAGGCTGCACACGATTTCGGCTCTGATCCAAGTGTGGGACACCGTGCAAGGACAGCTATGGACAAAGGCACAGCTTAGTATTTTCAATACATAGAGTCTAAAAGAACACACAAGAAACTTCAAGCATGTTCAGAAATAGATGCATTTGAGGGGAGTTAAAGTCTAGAGATATTGCTGAACATGGTGTGGGACTTGACCACACTGGCAGGTCAGGCCAATCATCTACACACTAGTTGGGAAATAGTGGTTTGTTTGAATTCAGGCCCCCAGTGCTAATATAAAGACAGAAAGATGCCAGGGGCCAGCTAGTCCAGCCAACTAATGGGATCCAGGTTCAAGGAAAAACTACATCAAGAAGACAGAGAAGTGATTGGAAGACCACCTCTGACCTGCATTCACACAGGCACAGGTGAGGCCCTCTCCCTCCCCCCCCTCCCTCTCTCTCTCTCACACACACACACACACACACATACACACACACACACACACACACACAAACCTGAGTGTATACCCATGAATAAATATGTAAAAATGAAGTTCAGCCATATCGGTTTTTTGTTTTTTGTTTTTTGTTTTTTTTTGTTTTTGTTTTTGTTTTTGTTTTTGTTTTTGCAGCTTAGCATTCCTAGCATACTCTGAAGCCACAGTCCCTCCAGGTGATTGGTTTCCCTCAGATACCAATCAGAAGCTTAGGAATCAAAAGCCTGGCCAGACACCTTGTGTTGCCTTCTCATCTATATGAGTCCTTCCAGTCTGGTTAACTGCTGACATGAAAAATAATATATTTATGTTTTTTAGTGTTGGACTATCAACTTTAGTATGACATAGTTAACTACTTAAACACAGAGTCAATGTTGGGACCAAATTTTCTCTTTCTTCACATTTAACTCAACATTTTTCCTATGTGGCGCTACATATCAAAACCAGGTGCTCACCCTATGCTTCCATATGTCTGTGCCCTATTACTGAAATATATACCCAGCACCCAATCAATATTCTTCAAGATAACTTTTGAAATCTGATTGTTCAAACCTTGCATCTGTGACAATAAAGTTAATTTCCAGTGTATCAGAATTCAAAATCACTCTTGATTTTGTAGCCAAAAAATTTATAGAATTCACAAGACAAAAACACACACACGAAATTCTTAGCATATCATAAGTCATAACCATAATTGATCTAGTAATATCTCCACTTGCAAACGCTAGTTTTTTGTCACCTTGTGTATAGGCAGTACGGTTCAGATCATCTCTGCATGTCTGTTGGAGAGGAGTCATGGCAGAAATAATAGGCAGAGTCTTGGAAGATCAGTTATGGTCTCAAAGAGGCTTTTTGGGGTTACAAAGCTGGGTGGCCAGTCTGGTTTGGAGTGTAAACTGTTAATGTTCTGAAGCTCGCTTAACTTTTCGTGTGTTCAGTCAGGACCATTAGAAAAAGTGTATGTATTCCTTCTGCCTGCCCTGTCTGCAACTATGGACACTGTGCATTTAAGTAAGGGGTCAGTGTGATACTCCTGTAAACAGTGAAATGCATCAAACATGAGTTCTTCTAGTATATAAAAGCGATTTGATAGCCAAGTGTTCAGGTTTTGTGGGATCAGCTGGGCTGGGCTGAACTAAACTCAGCATGGATTTAGGTAGCTATACGCCTGAGACTCTCATCCTCATTACATACCCATCTTTTCTTAATCTGAAACTCATCAGTAAGGAAGGAATGCAACCACCTTTCGCTTAGTTCCTTCTCCCTGTACCCGTGTGCTTCTCCTGAGTGCCTTTACTAATCATCACAGGAACAGGGGTACAGTTCGAGACAGCGGGTCAGCCCAGGTATGTTCTGTACGTGGTGTGAATGGGGCCCTAGGGAGCCCTGAGAAACATGCAGTCAGTCAAGTCCTAGATTCAGACCGACAATGTTGCTTTCCTCTACTGACCTCATGATCAAAACCAGAATTACAGGGTAGGGAAGCATGTGCTGCCACAGTAAGGGACCTTTGCAAAATGACTTGACCAGTGGCCTAGATGGGACGAGAGCTGAAGAATGGGGGAAGGGATGCATTTACAAAAAAGTTTATGATAGAGCTACGATGACTATGTGTCTTAGTGCTTAGTACTTAGCGCACAGCTCAGAGTAAGTTATCTTCTAGTTCTGTACCGAGTGCGATACATTTCACTACTCAGCTAAAATTCCCATTTTGTCTTAAAATGCTTCAGTTATTTATGGATGAATTAATTTATTTAACAACTATTTAGACAGGCTGGGGTGTAGCTAAGTGGTAAAGGCCTTGGCTGGTGTGACTAAGGGCTTCAGTTTGATCTCACCAGTTCAACAGCGACAAAAACATCAATTCAGAGTATTTGCTACGAGATCAATGTTCTTATCAGACTTAGAGTTACAGCAGTGACCAAGAGAGGCAGCATTTCTGCAGTCAAGATATGGACTTAGGCAAATAAAGAGGCAATAATGTCAATCCACTGAGGTACAAGTCCCTTGGAAGGGCATTTTATCCAACTCGTAGAAAAGGAAGATTGTGTGAGGAAACGTGCGTTGGTTGTGTGTGTGTGTGTGTATGTGTGTGTGCATGCACGTGCATGTGTATGTGTATGTGTGTACATGCATGTGTGTGCATGTACACATAAATGCAAACACTAATGCACATGCACACAAACACATATACACCTTTCACTAGACATTTAGTTTGGCTCTTCATCCTGACAACTGTGAATAGTACTCAGCATAAGAATAGTAGTATTTTAAGGTCTAGAGAGATGGAACAACAGTTAACAGTACATACTGCTCTTACAGAGAAGTATGGGTTCTGTTCCCAGCAGCCACATTGAGCAGGTCACAGCCACAGTAATTCCAGTTCTAGGGGTTCTGATGCTTTCCTCTGGCACCTGCACTCACACTCACTTCTGTACATAAATATTAACTACATTGTATATATATGCATATATATGCACGTATATATGTGTGTATATGTGCATATATATACACACATGTATATGTTTGTGTGTATATATACATGTACGTGTACATATATATTATATACATATATATACACATACACAAACATACATACATATACATATATGCATGTATATATATGTACTTCTCTATATAATTCAAAAATAGAAATTAATCTTTAAAAAGTAAAAACTGAATTAAAAGAATATTAACTTTTCAGATTCTGAAATTAGTCGGGCAGTGGTGACTCATGCCTTTAATCCCAGCACTTGGGAGGCAGAGGCAGGCAGATTTCCGAGTTCGAGGCCTGCCTGGTCTACAGAGTAAATTCCAGGACAGCCAGAGCTATAAAGAGAAACCCTGTCTCGAGAAAAAAAGAAGTAAACCAGATTCTGAAATTAAAAACTTAATTAAAAGAATGTTAATTTTTCAGATTCTGATTTCTGTATCGAGGTTATATGATACTTTTAATTGTTTTAAAAAGATTTCATGGTTTTTATGGTGATTGCAGCCTGGTTTCTCAGGGTAGTCATCAGTGATCTTAAATATTTTCTCAGGAACTTGCTGGACACTTTTATGTCTTGGGAGAGATACTTATTCAAAATGTCAGGAGGTGTGGCCCATGCCCTGGCAATGACGGAGGAGGATGCCATTGAGTAGGCAGAGCCTGGGTACAGAAGAGTAAGGGAGAAGTCAGGGGTGTGAGGTTCTCCATAAGAATGTGGAGCTCCTGCAAAGATCAAAATCCTATGTTGTAGGAATTTGGAATCTCCTGCTGGGATAGAGAGAAGATGAATCTAGGAGACTAAGTGCTTAATCTTGTGAGGTTTCAGGTTTTATTCCTTTGAAGAAGGATCTGCAGCATTGGAAAAGAGGTGGATGTTCAAGCAAAACAATAAAACTGAGACAAGAAGAAACCCAAGTGGATCTCTTGCTAGTCCTCCCTGTCCTCCACTGCTGTGCTCCTGGAACCATCTGAGCTCATCTGCAGAACCTCACATTCTGCTTGAACAAAGGTATCCCATCACTTGTAGTCCTGCTGGGCAGAGAAGGATTGAGAACAAGGTATTCATATTGCTCCAAGCCAACACTTTACTCCCTGATCAAAACAGTCAGATATTAGCTCCTTCTGATGCTTTTCAAAAGTCATCAGCTCTGCATTAGGTAGAGGAGAGCTTTGGTTGCTCTGTGTTGGTTGCTCATCTTCCTTGTTGCTCTCAGGTACTTCACTGGGAACATTGAACAGAAGGGGTTGCTTTGTATTCCCTATATCCAAATACTTGGGAACACCCCCATGTCTCCAGCACACAAGAGCAGTGGCATCTACATTCATTTGTTTCACAAATCTTCCAGAATATTTATGAAGACTGGAAATCTACCTCTTAAATAGGCCATTGTCCTGTGCAGGACCTTCTGTCAACACAGAAGCCCAAGGCAATAATTTCTAAGCTCCCAGAGTATGATGTCATCTCAGGAGCAGAAAAGACCAAGGTGTCCTGGAGAACGCAAGATGACATCAGACTCTCAGACTAGGAGGAAGAGGCTGTGAAAGATAAGTTAGCAAGATGGATATGAGGTAGAGACCAGGTACCCAGAGAAGAATGTGGGCCTGCTTCGTAAGCAACCCGCATAATCCTATAAGATGGTTATTAGAAGTAGGCTCTTGCTTTCCTGTTGCAGCCTAAGAGAAGAACTGGTTTTACAGCTTTGTTTGATGTCAGTAACTTAAGGGACTGGTTCTTACAGGGCAAGGACCATTCAGTACTACACACAAGCTTCTCAAAAGGTAAGCAAGCCTGTACTCCAAGCAAGACATACACAAAGTTTTTTTGAGCAAAGATATTCCATCTATCTTGACTATCTTCACAAAGTGACCCTGACTAAGCCAGGCAGTAGGCCACATCAGCCCCTTAAAAGAACTTCAACGTAGCCATACAATTTGTTCTTGTGAACAAAACCTGACAACCACTGTGAAACAGACACCTCCTTCCATCTCTATCAGGCTTCCTCATCCTAAATCTCTAGCTGCTCTCCAGGAGCATAGAAATGGCATCCATCACACAGAGAATCTAAGTGAAATTGGAGTTTTCAGGCCAACTGAGCATAGACGAACTTGTCGGATTAGCTTGAGTTTAGGATACAAAGAAAAGTAAGTATGCTTCCTTGTTTGAGTGTGGGAAGGTCGTGTCAACGCAAATATTTATGTTTATAACTAAAACAAGTAGGCAGGATTAGATGTGTATTAATATTGGGCAGACACTAAATACATTTTTAAATACATTCAGGGGTTCAAAGTGAGTGTATAAGAGAAAGGAGAGAAAGAGAGACACACAGACAGAAGCACACACAGAGGGGAGAAATAGAGAGACAGAGAGAGACAGACAGCCAGAGACAGAGAGAGAAGGCCAGAGAAGGAAGAGGAAGAGGAAACAGGAAGACAAGGAAGCCTGAGGACCAAGCGGGGAAGGAGACAATAACTGTTCCACAAGAAACACTTCTGAAAGTCAACGGCAGTGTCCCCGGCTAATCAAGGAGTCTTCTGAATTTCCCTTCCCTCTTTTACAAAAGTGGAAATAGGAAGGGTTAGGAGCATACCTCAATTATCTCTGTGGTACTATGTGTATAGATCCCTAATTGATTTAGAACAACATACATATACAGAGATTTGACAAAGAAATAAGTATATAGATCTAAATGTGACTGGTAGGAACGTAAATCAAATCAGAGTATTAGGAATGGGCGTTACAGAGACAAAGTGTGGAGCAGAGATTGAAGGAAGGACCATCCAGAGACACCCCAACCTGGGGATCCATCGCATATACAGTCACCAAACCCAGACACTTTGTAGATGCCAACAAGTGCTTGCTGACTGGAGCTTGATATAGCTGTCTCCTGAGAGGCTCTACCAGTGTCTGACAAATACAGAGGTGGATGCTCGCACCTAACCATTGGACTGAGCACAGTGTCCCCAATGGAGGAGCTAGAGAAAGAACTGTAGGAGCTGATAGGGTTTGGAGCCCCATAGGAGGAACAACAAGATGAACCAACTAGTGCCCCCAAAGCTCCCAGGGACTAAACCACCAACCAAAGAGTACATATGGTGGGACTCATAGTTCCAGCTGCATCTATAACAGTCGGTCATCAATGGGAGGAGAGGTTCTTGGTCCTGTGAAGACTCTAGGCCTCAGTGTAGGGAAATGCCAGTGCCAGGAAGTGGGAATGGGTGGGTTGGTGAGTAGGGGGAGCGGGGAGGGGATAGGGGGTTTTTGGAGGGGAAACCAGGAAAGGGGATAACATTTAAAATGTAAATAAAGAAAATATCTATTAAAAAAAAAGGAATGGGAGTTACTGAATTTATTGACAGCATACCACATATGGTGTCTCCATCAGAGAAATCAAAGTGGGGAGAGACAGCTCATTTACTAGTGATTTAAGAAAAAAATATATAAATGATCATTCCATTCATTGTACTGTATTCATGTGTCAGCAAGCAGGTAACTTAATTGCTTCGAGATTAGTAAGGGGCTCAGTCAAGGACTAGAAAACAGGGAGGCCATGCTGGGATTGCTTGAGTTGTCCACTGAGGGAGAGTCCTATCATAGCTGACCTTTGTTGCTGGGCCTTTTCTCTGGAACTGAGCTGAGTCTCCTCTCAGGCTTAGTCACTGCTACTTGCTCACTGCAGCTGCTTTCCCTAAAAGGGCCTGCAGGGTGTGGGTGCCTCAGACTGAAGGACAGCAGGTGCTGGTGTCAGTAAAAACTCTGCCTGGCTGCCCTGCTGGGAATGCAGCCCTTCCCTGCTCTTTGTGTGTATTCCACAGTAATACTTCTTGCCTTGATTTGATATCAGCTTCTGAGTAAACTGTAATATTCATGGAAAAATGACCAATAACCTTTCACAGCTCTGACTTTTCTGAAATCATGAGGATAGACAAGGTATGTCCATATTCCTTGGCCTCAGAAAAAGAAAAAAAAACCTCACTCATTTGAGTGTTTCTGATACCCTTTGCTACTATTCCCTACATCTCATTCACTCTAATTAAAGTTTAGTGCGGTGGTCCCTTTATACCTGTGGGGTACTATCAAGGACCAGCTTCATGAATACCAGAATCCAGTGATGCTCAGTTTACATATGTACATAACCCATACACACCCATCCTTTATAGCATAACTTATTATACCTAGATTATTTAAAATATCAAATGAAATAGCCATGCCACTCAAATAGCTGCACTGGGTTAATTTGAGGTGGAAGCTCCCTATCCAGCAGAGAAGCATGTGTTTTGGAAGAATATTTTCAAATTACAGTTGGTCGAGTCCCCTGATGTTGAAACAGAGGGCCTGCTGCATTTCCCCATGGCTAGTCAATACTGAAGAGCCTCTGGATGTCACATCAACATCCGTGACTATGCTTTTATCATATACTGCTTTTAGTTAGATCTATTAGAATGAAAAAAAACCTTTCATTCAATCTCCAGATAAATATTTGGAAATGTCTAAGGGTTTCAATAATCAAAACAGCAGTGTTATTCCAGTGAAAAGGACAAGCACACACTGGGAGTCCAGAGGTAGATTCTTCCCTGGTGTGTGGCATGGATCTTTGAGATGGTCTGTATGCTTTAGGACTTCATTCTCTCTACCTGAAAATGTAGCTTCTGGGATGGAAATGATTGGGGTTTTGCATGTGTTAGTATGTAGTAGATAAAAGTGTATGCTAACTGTCTCCAAGGAAGAAAGACCCACCCTCTCTCTTTTTTTTATAGTCCTGAAGTATTGTATATTGATAGAAATTTAAGGTTATTCTGTTAGATTATTTGACTATATTCTATACATTCCATTTATTGAAAATGTGATGGTTCTTACAATTATTTCTGTTGTGTATAGATTGCTAATAATAGAGAAAAGGACCATTCTTAAACAGAAAGGCAGATATGAAGTGGAAACTCCTAGTTCTTTGGAAAGTTATTTATGCCAAATGATGGTTTGCTGGGGCACACAGGTGAAAGGATGTCTTGCTAAAGCAGACACGTGAAAGACTGTTTTCCTGAAGCATACACAGGTGAAGCTTTGATATAGCAAACATGTGAAAGGACACTTGATGGAGGAGTATAAATATGACCCCACAGACTGTGCGAGATGAGCACTAAGCTTTGGTTTGGTTTGCTTCACCTTGCTATTCTCCGCTAAAGACATGCTTGTATTGGTTTGCCTTGCATAGTGTTGTTGAGATCAACTCATGTTAACACCAACAATTAAGAGAAACTCTCCCAAGAACTGCTCGTGAGGTTTCTGTGGCCTCACCCCAGGCTAGCCTGACAGTTTCATCAGGATTGAACTGCAGCTGTTGGTTCATGCATGGTGTCTGCCTGCCAAGAGTACTGAACTGTAGCTGCTGAGCTGTGTTTAGTGTTTGCTATGGGACTGAACTTCTACTAAGGAAGATTGAGCTCACCTCCAAAGAACTATTGCTGAACAGATCCACTACCCCCATCTACTATAACATCTTTTCCACTACTTTTGCTAGGTGGTGGGCTAGAGGAGAGGCTGAATCCTTATTAAAAGTAGGGTGCAAAAAAAATGGATGCCTATGCAGTCCTTTTACATTCACGAGTCCAGAATTCATTTATGCAAGGGGTGGGGCTGAAGACTCTGCTTATCAGAAGAGATATGTGGCTGCCTTTCCCTCTTCGGTTCTACTGTTAGTACTGTGGAGACTGGGACAGTCCCCCATGAGTGCCCAAGAAGGCTTCTGAGCCCTTTTTAGTTCAGTGGTTGGTTTGGCTCCATTTCAGGCCTCGGTCGCCTGGCCAGCACCTGCGATGAGATATTACTACTAAATAAGGCATCTGGGAAAACAGTGTCCCCAATGGTGTGACTTCTTGCCGGCGGCCCTTTGATATCGCTGGTGGTGTGCTCCTAACAGAGTGTTGTTGGAAGCCCTTTCTGCTGACTTTTAACTTCAAGGACTGCATAGAATTCCTGGCACATTGAGCTGTTAACTCCTGAGATTAGCAACTGTGTCGCAGCTCTCTGGTTGCTAGAAGTGAATTTGAGTAGATATGAATTTACTCTAAAACTAAAGCCTTTACTTTAAAACCCAAGTAGATCCAAGATCCACTCTTATAGGACTGAAATTAAATTCTGTGTGAGAGGGTGTGTCTGTGCGTGTTGTGTATGTGCAGTGTATATGTGTGTGAAAGTGTGTTTGTGTGGTGTATATGTGCAGTGTGTGTGTGTGTGTGTGTGTGTGTGTGTGAGAGAGAGAGAGAGAGAGAGAGAGAGAGAGAGAGAGAGAGAGAGAGAGAGAAAGACTGTATGTTATGTATGTGCAGTGTGTGTGGTATGTATGTATATGTTGTATGTAGGTGTGCTATATTTTGCTTGTATGTGTGGTACATGAATGTGAACATGCAGGTAGCTTACCCGTGTGTACATATAAAGAGACCAGACCAGACCATCAGGTATCTTCCTCTTTGCCTTTGTGTTTATTGCCATGAGTTGGGATGTCTCTGGGAAGAGGGAAATCGTCCTCTTTGGGAGGCTGGCTAGCCAGAGAGCTCTTGGGATCTATCTGTCCTTGCCTTTCAATGCTGGACTTGGAGGTGTATGAAGCCATGCCTAGTTTTTTACTTGGGTTCTGGAATTCAAGTCCTTATGTGAACAGAAGTGTACTTACTCATTGAGCCATATATCCCTTAATTTCTTACTTTCATCCCCAGTATGATTTAGCTCTTGATCTTGTTTGTCCAGGTTACCTGTAAATTCAGAGGGAAAAAGTTGATTACATACATGGATGGCTGGGTACTTTGGACAACTACTCCCTGAACTTTTTATATAATTTCTGAAAATTTCCCAGAGT